>JAUTBT010010925.1:0-24176 GCA_032361225.1 Lepetodrilus schrolli
ATAAACCGGCTAATTCAACTTTGATTGGATAACTGCTTTATCGTTTATTACGAAAGCTATATGCCACAGAACAAATATAAGTAAGTACGGTAATTATTGCGGTGTCTGCGCAGGGAAATCGATCTGGGGTCAAATTTGACCACATATACTGTTATTTGTAAATGTAATTACAGCAATGTTTGTAAGTGTAGATATTTGTCGGAAGACTTGAACTTTCCTGGGATGAAGTATATGACCTGACAATACAATATTCCGATACATGTCCAATGGCTTCAGCTGGTATTTCTGAGAAAAATATCTGATGGCACTCTTTTATTACATTTTGAATATTATATGTGGTAGCCGCCTCTGAGATATTGGCATACTTTAGGCTGAATGGGCTGCACATACCCGAAGAGGACGTGATAACTTATTGAAACAAGTTGGAAAAGTGGACGCAAATCCGTATGCAAAATGTTGTGTACTGTTGGAAATATACAGTTAATACGTAGCCTGTTCGTGCTGCTGACCAGGTGTGTCCAAGACAACAAAGTCAAGAAAATACTCTTCGTATGTTCATCATTTAACATTATAGTTGCATGTGCCGGCCATTCCACAAGACTGCCAATCTACAATGAGTTCAAGTATCATTCTATAGTAAGTTACCAGGTAATGTGTACGGATGTCAACAATTGCACTTTGAATTTTGCATAATTGTGCGATTCTGTGAGATTATTCTTTCATATTGTATTTACAATGTTGTAAATAATGTTGAAATTGGTAATGTGGTCAAGTTTCATTCAAATTAGTGGTGATATTTGGTAAATCGTTAAATTGTTGAACATTGATCCCAAATATATTCAGTGTTTATTTATATTTTAATAATTAAACATGCAAATATACACACATATGGATGTGTGTGGATGAGTGTATTATTATATTTGAGAAATATTGCAAGTAAAACCACAATATTCAGATCCATTTTAGAATGATCTTGTTTTTATGGAAAATGTTCACTGACATTACAAAAATACAGAATTACGACATCACAGGACTAAATGACCGTTTAATTTGCATTTTGAGAGCAGAAACTCCTCAGAAACGATGAAGAATGTTTCAAAATGTTTTTCACAAAATTAGTTGGGGTCAAAATTGACCCCAGCTGAGCCGATGTGTGAATATTTACATCCGTGCTGTTCGGGGTTAAGATAAATACCAGAAAACCGATGATCTAAACGTAATTGACTTTTTTTTTAAATTGGGGTTTAGAGCCGCTTCCTTTGATTTATATTATGGCGTGTCAGTTTAATATCCGTAGCGGTGAATGTAGTGATTGACGAATGCTTATTTTGTAGCTTTCATGTCCATCTGCTATAACATTATAGCGTTTAGCGATTTGGCAATCATGATTATGGTGGGATGAGATCCTAATATAGCTATATCATATGATACATCCCAATATAATGGTGTAAATATCACATTTTCAGTCATGACCAAATAGAAATATTTCATATAGTTAATAAAATTACTCTAGCTAGATTCAATTTCACATTATAAATTAGCATATCATGTGTCGCACTGAGACTGGTCTATTCCATGTATTCCACTGTAGACTGCCAGCACCAGTATCAGCGAAGTCGTATTTGAACCAGTGACGCATAAAATAATCAAAAATTGATATCCATTGAATAATTGTAGTTTAGATTCACCAATGCCGTGTCCAAATGGCTAAAAAGGATCGCAATAATTGTATACAAAAATTCAGTGATCCAAACTGTCAGTTAATATACTCGGTAAATATACGCAAGTACCGTTAGCTATTCACTAATTCATTGGTAGACTTCAATTCCGATTGGATTACACCGCTTATCGGCGAATTGTCAACATAAACACACTTCTCGGTATATCTGGCGGCTGGGCGAGGAATTCAATGCGAGAAATGTACACTTATAATCACCCCGTTAATCAAGCAATCCAGAACAATCAACACCGGTATGTGTCAACCTGATGGGAGAGGAAATATTGAAGTTTTCAGTCAGGAGTTGTCGTGAGAGTGATGGACTCCTCATCGGCACATATTAGTAATCTGCGGTTATACAAGGCGCGAACAGGATTTCAGAATTACCTAAAAGTTATATCTAAATGTATCCTTCTAGTGGGATCAAGAGATCCATTGATTACACGGAAATAATACAGTTCACATATTGACAAAGCGTGTTTCACATAGTGTGACCACTCATCAAGCCGAGTTCGAACCTCAACTAAAGTCCTTTGATATGCGCTGCAGGCTATTTGCTTGACAAGCGAAAGTCATCGTCAAATATTGGCTCGAATGTTTTCAGACAACCATCGGCACCTTTAAAGTCTTGAAGAGGACACAAACATTAAACTCCAGAGCGTTGCTAGATCAATGCAGCGTATTGGGTTCGAGAGGTTCTCACTCAGGTGTATTTGGTCAGATGAACCTTGAACGGCGTGCTAGAACTGCGCAACTTCCGGCTTTCACGTGCAAGAACGCCTTTCACCCTCCTTTTCCAAAGATTACCCAACGAACAACAGACAATTCAACAGTTCTACGGAATTATACACCGCGTCAATGAAAAATGGAAAATGAACGTTCTCGAGGTTTTGTCCTGTCTTAGAACAATTCCATTTGCATTCATATTTCCACCTGTAAACAACATTCGTAAATTGCAACGTCAAACATAGTAGTTTTGCTCTACATTTTTAGGATTCTACCTCTATCGATGTTACGCAAACACACTTTTAGGGAGGAAGATTACCCCTGAGCTGCAATAATTGTTCTCCTCAAGGTTTTGGGGAATCCAAACATGCATTCCTCGTGCGGTTGTGACTTTTCAAACTTTCACCTCGAATGGAAGAGCACTCGGGGACTCCATGCCTGGGACAGAATAAAATTGCGTATTGTCATGGTCCAGATACTCTGATTGTTTCCCGGAATTTTTTGTAGACCTATTCCCCCGTTGTTTAGGGGCACTAACACAAAGAACCTGGTACGCAAAACATGAAAACAGTTATTAACGATAAGCAAAAGTGCTGTTGCATGAAATACGGAATTGTAAATCAAACAGTATTTCATTATTACATACTTACTACTATGTATGCTTGTCAAGAATTTGTATAGTGTTTCACATTTTGGAGGGTACGGACATTCTTCTTGCGTACATATGTTATGGAAACAATGGCAAAACCAATCCGTGAAATATGACAGTAACATGGCCATTTGTGTGATAAAGTGACAATATTTCCGCCTTGATGTGTAGCATATAGAGAAGGTTGGCGTCAAATTGCTTGAAAACGTTCAATCGTTTCGTCCCAACTTAGTTAGTTTTACACAGATAATTCCTAACTAAAAAAATATCAGAGAAGTTAATACTCATAGTAAATAAAATATGTCCCTCAATAGAACAGTTTTAATAATTTGAAGTGTTTTAATAAATGGAATTCCTCATAGTTGTATTGCATAATTCAACGTTACACTATCAGCAGTCATATTTTATAATTACAATTAATTTGGCTAGTGACACTAGTTTGCAGGACACAATTTTCATATTTTAAATGTACTAATATTTATTAGTGTAATTGGAGATGAATGATATAATTATAATTTTAAAACAATAATAACACGAATGTTCCCTGTGGTTTTCATTCCAAAGTACGATCAATTACTAGTAAATACTCATGTTATTCATGGTTATCATGTTTTACTGTAAAAATACATACTACTATTCACTCTTTCGTAAATAAATTAAGTGTTTTTATCACATTGCGAACCATGATATCGATTGATATTAAATTGGTTTAAATAATGATTTGCAATGGCTCCGAAAATGTTGAGAATTGGTATTCTAAAGATATGCTTTACCCATTATGCCAGAAGTGTGCTAAACAAAACATGTTATTGATGCTCCTCTCAAACAACTATTACACGCAGGGAATCTAATATAACTGAAGTTTGAGGGATATAGAAAGCGACGTAGGGGGTGACAATATGTGTTGGCAAGGTATATATATTGAAATTAACATATAATCAAAGGAAATGTTAAAACGAACTACAGCACTCAGCACTTTTACTAAACACGAAAAATATAATAATAAAAATACACGAAACTACATTTACCCTGCGTTTTGATTAATACAGTCTGATAAAATATATATTCATTTTGTAATTTTGAAAAACTGTATAATTGTACGTATTGTCTTTCCATTAATGTTATTAATTTCAAGGTGTCTGTTATTATAGTTTCTAGTTACCAAAATTACGAGACATGAGTAATATTGGTCACATGCAATATTTATATAATACATAATTTATTTGTGTGCTCTTGTGTTTATTTTGCAATAGGAGGTGGATATTATATTACACATTACGTAAAGTAAAAGGTGTGTATAATACCCAAACCTTTTGCAAAATTATTGCACTATTTTCTTATCGGTAGCAGGTAAGTACGAGGCCTGTGTGTATGCGTTTACAGAAATATATTTTATTTAAACGTCATACATGTAGTAGGTTTTTAGTATACGCCGCATATTCCGTTTCTATTTGGAAATTAAGGTACAGCAAACTAAATACATTTATTTATAGAATAAAATATAATCGAATGACTCAATTTTTATTGTGAAATGTTGTTGGTTATTTACAGCAGAACACATTAGTTGCATTAATTAATCCGATTGAATTTAGAATCGCTCTTGTTTTATTATAATATTTTCGGTTGGAAAATTGAGAAACTTGGTAGATGGAAAATGTGATAAGGTGCATACTAGTATTGACTTATTATTTATAATGCGTATTAATTTTTAATAAATAGTCATACGTCATAAATATCTGCATTAGATTATTACCGTTAAAATCTAAAGTAAATTGTAAATCACACTTGTAATATTGGTTTACTAAGCGAATACACAGTATGATATATATTATCTCACAGCATCATGTCATGTATTGAGCAGAAAACTTACCAAACTCAAATATGTATTTTTCGATGGCATGGACTCAAATTTGGATAATTTTAATAACACTCCTTAGCTTTCCGTCGGTCTTTGACGCATATCTGTGATACATATAATAGATTCGTTAGATTTGAGATGCTTCATCAGATGAAATAAGACCACTTTCAGTGTATACAACATGTTTATACGGTACCCCTACCTTTCTAAAGCACGTCCAAAAAAATAAATATATATATATATATATATGTGTGTGTGTGTGTGTGTGTGTGTGTGTGTGTGTGTGTGTGTGTGTGTATTAAGAATTCCTTCAATAGCCACGGCAACCATCCAGATGCGTTCTACAATGACTGCCTAGCACATTGACGCAAATCAAGCAAAGCAAACCACCAAAAGCAACATAAGAAGCAATGGATCAAATCGTGTTTACCTCACTGTAGAATTATGTAGGTAAAAATCTTCTAAAGCCAAAAGACACCTTGCTTCCAGTTAACCTTATCAAAAGCTTTGCAAGTCTTCTGCAGATTCTTAAGGTTTTCTAGAAGATTTATGCACGATACTGTGAACCAAAGAAAAAAGTTGAGATAGTTTGTGTGTTTGCGTGTGACACATGAAGCACTGAATCTGTCCTGGTGGAATCGGTCAGTTCCTGAGTGCACACTATTTTACAATGCTGCTATTGTTAGAACAAAGATCAAAAGGACACCGCGGCACAGAGGATCAAAGCAGGACCGTATGCAATGCAGGGCAAACAACAAAATTCGCGACTTGTTTGCATTCTAGCAAAACTTATGTTTTTGAATTTAATCAGGTTAGCGGTGGTGTATTTTGCGTGTCCTCGCCTTCGTTTACCTTAGAATAGCTGGACGATGAATATTACTGAGAGGATGACCTTAGAGTCGTTGTGCTAGTCCAGAGCATCTGGCCAACAATAAAGCCATATGCAAATACCTGTAATATACCTGTAATATACCTGTAATATACCTGTAATGTGACGGTGGACGTTGGGATAGTTAACTGTAGTTTGTTCGTGTCACTATATTCTCAACCAATACGCAATTTCAAGCAGATAAGAAATGAACAGTTAACCACATCAGAGGGTCTCAGAGATAAAGCTTGTATATGTTTTTTTCATAGGACTAATTTATAAGCAATTTGTTCAGCCTCTGAGATTTATTGCCAGTATTTAGTTAAACCGTGTGTTCATCTACAATGAAATGTTAATCTATTATTCCTGAGATGCATCTTAGTTCATTCAATAATCTAATGTAAACCTCTTGTATGCAAACTTGTATAGTTTATATGCCATCAGTTCGAGAGTGTCTTCAACTATGCATTTATCACTTAAAATTCGTTTCAAAGAACGCCAAAGATGGTACTGGAGAGGGACCTCAGCAATATGCATATGGAACAATTTCAGCAACCATTCTACTCGTAGACGTTCAACAACTTACAGCATTGCCATTGAATAAGACTTGCTGAACATCACAGCTTAGTCGGCAAACATAGTCACTCTAGGTCTATATTTTTTTATTAAATGCGTGTTTGCAAAAATGCGAAAGATTTCTTATTTGCTGGTTGTATAGCAAAATATATTTATCTCTCAAAATTAAGCTTAGTAACATTCTCTATAAATCAATCAAAGGTTAAAATAACAATATCAATTATCATCCAACAATTATTTGGGAATCATAGTACGTACTTTCCAAATTAACCACCATTACCTATTTATGCTAACCAATGATGACTCGGTTTAGCCATCTGGTTTTGTATACATGTTTTAAGAAAAACTCCTCGCGTAAATAATTCGCTATGTCCTTGTGTTCTTATCGCGTACCCAGGTTAATAGACAATGAAGAAAATCCGAGTTGCACTCAAAAGCAATAATTTAACAAAGTAATTATCAGTTTATTAAATGTCGAGATCAGACACGCAAAAACATATCAGCGTAAACAGATTGTGGTAATTGGAACAACCCCTGTAAACAGTAGCCAGTCCACAAGTCAATCAAACCTGGTAAGTTTATCACTTCAAATTCGATTACCAGTTGCGAGATCTCTTTTCCCAAATGGAGGATGATTTTACAAAAGACAGGTGGCTCTACTTTATTTTTCTTAATTCAAAAAATAATGAGGAAATTTCCAACTTTATACTGCAGATATTTGACAAGGAATATATCGCTTTTTAACGTTGATTTTTTTTCCTAGGTGCTGTTCACTTTGGCCGTTCCTAACATTTGTACCTGACTTTCTTTCCAAGGGCTGAGTGGCATTACCAAATGGCAATTCTTCTGCCTGTTGACAATAGGAATAAAGTCAAATGCACACATGAAATTTGTTTACAGTTTGGAGTCCTATACGTTTTCGTGTTCGGTTTATGCCTTTACATTAGTTTAAATATGTTAAGTTTTTATACATCAAACTTTTGATCGAGATTCCTCATGAGCATACATGCACTTAGCGGAAGAAAACTACATTTGGTGCTCAAACCGGTCCTAGTGATGTCTTTTTACTAACATATTTACAAACATATATTACTGCATGCTGCTCATATTTGTTCGATTGTACTCATTAGGAAATATTACAAATCACAATGTTCCTATGATGGACATTTTTTTTAGATAACTGAAAGAATGTATGCAATTGAAAGAGCAACCATGTGTATATCAAATATATGTCAAGGTATAGTTTTCCAATAGCTTCCAGACCGAGCGTCACAGGCAGTCCAATCCTCGTGCTCGTGACAAGTTGAGGTCTAATATTGATGTTATTTGCTCAGTTATATTTTTATCGCGTCCTATATTTCTCCAGGGAGTAGGAACTACTAATATCCACTGATCCCTATCCAAACAGAAGGCCGAGCATTTTCAAATTTACGTAGGATTTATAGTGAGACTTGTACATGTTTGTTGCCTCATAGTTCCCACGTTGGGTGAGCCGCAACCAAAGACAGAAAGTATTTGTGTATTTAGAGAGTGACAGTGACCCGTTCTGCAAATGCTCAGACCGCTGTAACGATGAACCATGGGAAACCAAGGGAGGATACTCTAGTATCTGTTTGGAAATTTAAATTATGTGCATGCCGCTAGACTTTAACATATGATGATAGTTTATTGGTGTTATTGTGGTTGTTAGCTGTTCGTGTATGCAAATGGTAAATATGTACAGATCGATGGGATCACATATTATACGACTGGATTAAATGTTCATTTCGTTGTTTTCATAAATTAAAGAAGTTGTGCATGTGAAGAGTGATTGAAAGCTAGCCACGTAACATGTGCATTTATCAATTATCATGATTAATTGTGACATTATTTTGAAACACACAGTTTTGATATTTAAAACTATTGCTATATTAAGTGTAATATTGTTGAAAAGTAATACTTCCGTCAGAGAACACTACCTCAATTAATTTCATATCTACTATCAAAAATAATTCGAATGACAATCTGTGTTTTATTATTCAAATAGACAGCATCATAGCACTATCCAGGTGATAGATGTCATTACATCACTGGTTTGATTTGGCAGATCGTCTAATGCATCTATTGATTTTTCTTTTTACATTTGTATTTCTGTTAATAGTTCAAGAAATGATTTTATAATACATGTATATATATGGCCAAAGCTTTCAAAGAAACGTACTTATTTGTTATGGGTAATGCACAGTGACGGTTGAAGACATGTCTATAATGGGACAGAACAATGTTGATATGTACAAGTCCAATAAAAGGCGACAACGGCCCGGAAGGCACTTCAGCTCAGAGGAACCGCAACAAAAGCCTTATGAAATGATAGTGAAACATTTGAAACAACGAAGCAAAGCGATGGAAAACAAAACAGAAAATACCTCAAACGAAGACTGTGTATGGAAAGAGCTTTGGTTCGCACAAGGACATTCTGTTACAGGAACCTGCAAGCCTTTAACTGACACATTGACAATGCGCTCTCCTTGTCACCTAAATGTTGACTTAGTCCTAAAACAATCGATCATGGATTTCCACGGCGATCCCAGGGCTTCCTTTGCGTGTAAGGCCATGGGTTGGTGAAGTCCACACCACCTTTTTCGCCTCGCGTTGAATATGTTCGTCAAAATCCATATTGTCGTTTTTAAGTTTAGCTTTTACTTGAATATGCTAAAACTAACACCCTTGCATAACGCGATAATCCCGAGTGTCGATGGACGAGGCAAGGGGTGGGATTAGCAGTGAGCCGCGGAACATTCTTCACACGCCGGGCATAACACTACGTGTTTGTTTGTCATTTCTTATTGTTTTCTTAAATTTTAATGACAAAATTATTATTGTCTGTAAATTCCAGAATGTCTATGTCTAGAACAAATAGCAAAGAAATAAAATTAAATACAAACACATCCCTGTTGGTTGTTCTTCGAGCTACGAAACACGGCGGGAAGTAATACTTATGTATATAATACTCTCTGTGAGTCTATGCCTTGAATATCAAAATTCCTATAATAACTTATATTATTTAATTACTCTACTCTAGGTGTAACCTTTGTTAAATCAATTTTGAAATGTTAAACACACAAATAGCTCTATTATAGAAAGAAAGCAAACACACACCAAAATAGAAGTAATATTTCTTATGCCTTAATTACAGTATATTTGAATGCATCGTAAAATGATGATAGTATCATGAACAATCTTGTATTACACACTGAAGGTGTCATTTAATTAAAAAGCTACGTATGGGTTAAAAAAAACATATGAAATAATATTACGTACATGACATAGTCAATGACATAGTGAATTATCACATAGAATGAGAGCCCTGTGAAGAAAGGGTTTATGCAATTCTTCCACTGATGAAGCCATCAACACGTTGGATAGCGTGTGACGTCATCAAAGTTTCACGTTATCAGATGTTCATGGTCGCGCGAGACTTGCGAAGTCAGTCAGCTGGGCGTTACATCTTGCGTGAAGTTTGGCTACTGCGAGAAAGACTACGACATGTTTCAGTCATTTCTAATTAAAATGATTTGTCTTTAACCGACTTTGAAATAAATTCCATTGACAGTACACAGACTTGCATGATGTAATACCATATTGAAAGGTGGACAAGAAAGGCATTACAAAGTCAGGTCAAAAACATTGTATACGGATAATGTGTGTAACTTTAATGCAGAATTACTACTTTCTAGTGCTTGGTGAAAGTTAGTCTTCTTCTAAACTAATGTTGTGTTTTCCTGTAATCACGTCAATAGAAATAGTCATTTGTTTTCATATTGAATAATGCCTGGGAATATCTGGCTAGATTCAGAATAGATATTTTAACATTATTAGCATGTCATAGGATAAGAGAACAAATATAAGGTAGGCAATATAATTGTCATTAATACGGTACAAAATGGCCTATAACCCAGCCGAAATCGGCTAAAAGACACGGTAGAACTTTTATCAAGTTTACACGAAGACAAAATAATTACAAGAATATTCTGTTATAAAGTATACATGCACACATAACTTATAATTACAAAAATAATACAATCATATCTATATACCAGTACATATCGAAATCAAATGCAAGTAGAAAACGTGTAATGCCATCTGCAACTGCAATATTTTGCTAATGTTTTACCGTCACTCATGACGTATGCTATTCAATTGGTTGCATGTCTTTGCTTGTATGTAAAGAACGGTCTACTTTATGAGCGTTTAAGAAATCGCTATGTTGCATTTATAGCTGTTTCATTACGAATGCTGCATTATTAACATATAAATACATATTCGCTCAGGAGTAAGCGAAACTAATTAATTATTAACTGTGCAGCACAGGTTACATACACGTGGAAGGTAATCAGTGATTACAGATTTGAATTAATTGACAGTCGTAAAAGTTTTGATAAAGTCTGATAACGAAGTTCATCGCCAAATGCTGATCAAAGTGCACGAGTCTCGTAATTGGCGGTCATTACACGACTGTCAACCTTTCCTCGACTTTCATCTGCAAAACCATTTCTCTTCTGTTAACATGAACCACTTGCGATAAATGTGTATCGTCTGCAGCGGGACGGAATGGCTCCTGTGGTATTATCGTCTGCCCGCTGTGCTGTCTGTGTGGCAGACGACCTCCCGCTTGACCCTGCGCATACGCAATTCTGCTGAGGAAATGGTACATTTGCGGATTGTAAGCATGCTTCATCATGAGCATAATCATCTTCAGCAATAGTATAGTAGTAGTAGTGGTAGTAGTAGTTGGTGTTGTCTATTCTACCACTACTACTACTACTAGTAGTACTACTACTACAACTACAACTACTATTCTACTACTACTATTCTACTACTACTTACTAGTACTACATACTATACAGTAGCAGTATTGTTGTTTGATTTTTAATTAATTTAAATATAACAAACTAAAGTATGACATACTAGATCAATCAGTGTGTCATAATGTTGGCATTAAACGTGTAATTGTGGTATTGGATAATTTGATATACACACCGATGGTCTTGTAAACTCTTTTCTTAAAGTGTGTACATCATTTATCCATTATATGTCCACCATCCGACATATTTTAAAGTATTACGAGTAACATTGATATATCACGACAGAAAACGTTACTGCGGCTGTCTACGCTTCCTACCGTATTGAAGATTACAGACCTTTTGAACTTCATCCAATGAACTATTGGAAAATATAACGCATTCTTAGACCACCAGACCATTACAAATTTTAGTAAATCACACAAAGACAGATACAGTGTACATTCATTACGAGATTGTCTCCCTTTCATGGTAACGGTGCACCTTTGTAGTGGCGCTAACGTGAAGCCTCCATCAACGTAACGTCAAATGGTGCCACCTTATCACGTGATGGATGGTCGTGCCCACGTGGTTTCATTAACTCGTAATGTGATTGTGCTAATGGTATTTACCATAGATACAGGTTGGTCAACGCATATATAGTATGTATGTAGGTGTGATTATGTAGTTTGTTAGTGAACAATCACAACTGAAATGAATAATAATGCTTATTGTCGTAAACATAATACAGTGATTTAATTATTGTTAATTTATCCTTGTATTATTATTATTATTATTATTATTATCATTATCATTATCATTATTATTATTATTATTATTATTGTTATTATTATTATTTGAAAATGAATTGTCGTTTTATGGTAACGTTCAATGTATTCAGTGTATCCTTGGAAAAGTATCTTCGACTGCATTGCTATACTTCCTTGACATGCAATCAGCAATATGCAAAATGTTATCAGCTGTACTGGCATCAATGCAATCAACATTCTGTGTAGATAACAAACACATTATCACCCACCTGATTTATCTCCCTTTGACAGGGAGGAGGTATTTAACGGTGCTTAGGCTATTAATCCATTGCAGATGAATACAAGAAGATAACGTGAAACATTGAACTTGCTGTAGATTACGTAACTGTCTGTAGCATTGATAATCAAAGGGTGTTAATGTGTATTCTTTCATAAGCAGTTGTATAGGATGGCCTTCTATTCTCTAGCAATGCATTCAATATTGCAATCATCCTATTGATGTAACTAAAGAATGCAATTTAGTATCTAGTTTAGTAACTATAATTATTATTATTTTGTTCAAACATGTAGAGATGTAAACTATTGCGTTTTGTTTTGTTGACCTTGGAAATGATACATGGCGCTGATTATATCCATGTTAGAAACTCGCTACTTCTAAATTCTAGTATATACTTTCACTTATTAAAAGGATTATATTATGGCACGCGTTATGTAAATTTTACATTTACATTCATATTTTTGTTATAGTTATTTCTGGTATAAAATAATAAACCGTACACTCCCATTCCAAACCGCTTTCATTATTACAAGGCATAACTCAAAAAGTGTCTGTTCCAAATTCTACAGTTCATCACTCTGCTTTCTTTAGATGCAGATACGCATAAGAGGTGGTGATATACCTACCTCTTACATTCATACCATAGTGATAGAAACCTCATTAAGACTGGCCTTATTTATCACATGATGAATGATACTGACATGACACGTGACTGGCACACAATTCACGTGCACCTGCGGGTCAGTATACTATTGATGTTTACCTCCGCTGGGAAGAATGCTACCCCGTGTTGTCCACTGGCCAAAGAAACACGAATTGGCCATTGATGAAACATATCATTCTTTCTTCAATTACAGCCTGTACGATTATTGGCAAAACACGAAGACGTTGTAACGTTGGATGTCGGAATATTAGTGAGTTCTGTAATGTTATACAGTAAATTGTGTAAATGGTAGTGCCAGATAGATACATACCGCACATATATTGTGTAATGAATGCATACTTATATTCCAGCTGAGTAGCAAACTAAGGTCTCATTGAAAATCATGCTTTCATGGTTTCAAGTCTTTACGTATTGAATTGACGTATTATACAGTCTATTTCTTCACGTTCATATAGGAAAGAACGGATATTTTCCTTTCATAAATTCATATCAATATACAATTCTTGACTTCATAATTGTTCGGATACCATTACATGGTGACAAGAGTAAATCAAGCCATAGAATTATAGAAGGAAGCCAAAGCATATAACAGCAACTGCTTTTACTAGTAGATGTATGCTTAGCAGTACACAACCCGTTTATGTAACATCTTAATACAAGATAACTTAGACGGCTCCTACAAGGCTGACATGTATTTTCACAACCGAAAATGTGGAAGCTATTGGAATTTTGATTCGTCTTCGGCCACACGCATACTCTGTTCAACCATCACGCCACGAATTCTATTGAGACATTATCCTCAAAACAGACAGTTTTATTTTGTTTGGTTGTTGTCTTTCCTAAAGTTTTCCGTACAGGATAAAACATTTTCATTGCTAATTGATTCGTATGGGGCCTGTGCACAAACTGTCTGTCATGACTGAATATGGGTTGACTGTGCGTAATGGAAAACAGTTGTGTATCCTTGAAGAATGGTAACGGTTTTCTTTCCGAGCGAGCTGACGTTTTGATGCCACCGGTATGTCCACGCTGTGGTGCAAGAACACCGGTATGTCCATGCTGTGTGTCCATGCTGTGTGTCCATGCTGTGTGTCCATGCTGTGTGTCCATGCTGTCATGGTGTGTGTCCATGCTGTGTGTCCATGATGCGTGTCCATGATGTGGTGCAAGAACATGCAAACAAGGACCTACCATAAATGTCTTATAGCTGGCACACCTATGTTTATATGCAATGCGTTTCCGTCTAGTATTGACCATATGATGCCTTGGCGAACACTAGGCATCATTTAGACAACTAAATTAGCAATGACATCCCATACCCATAAGTTGATTTTACTATATACCTTCGTGGTTCTTTTTCAGGATGAATGCCAATATACCATATATTTTTTGCAATCGAAATAGATTTTTCTATTTTCTTTTCCATATTATAATCAGCGAGGAATGCTTGAATTCTTTTTATTTTTACCAAAACAGGTATCTCAATAGTGCTATATATGAATGTGTTCACAACAATTTTAAAAAATACTCAAACGTACCGCTCTTCTAATAATAGTGTCTTATCATTGGCGGTCATATGAAACATATATTTTGACGTATCAACTGTAAGTTAGTGGTAGTAACAATGCTCGTGCTGTCACAGCTATGATAGATTACAAACGTTCTCTTAATCTCAGTTACAATATGTGTTCATGGAGAAGAATTTAGGTACGTTTGAAGTGAATGCGATACGATATTAACCATCTCGTCAGTGCTGTTTATACCAGTACGATCGCTTATTAAGAAACCATTGCAGTACACGGGATCTCGCGAAAATGTACACTCTTCACTGAATGGCTCCAAACGCTGCACTCGCCACGACAGATTCTGAAAAACACAAGTTTAAATAATGAGTTAAACGCATAACGATGGAATTATCATGGTTGTAAATATCCCTGATAACCTGCAAGTTGTAATGGAATGTCATCAGTCGTCACGTGAAGCCGATGTCTCTACCACAGACATTATGGTGAAAGAAATGCATGCGGATATATTTACATGAACTTTTCAGACATAATCTTCACCAAAGTAATAGTAAATATTTAACGTATTTAACTATAAAGAATTAATCTTAGAGAAAACAGGTGCATTCTTAAATATTCGTTGAGATAAAACTATCATTTTTTTATAAATGATATTAGCCCGTTAACTTTGTTAAAACAATAATGGTAATTAATGTTATCTGGGCAATTAAAGCTGGTGTCTATTACAATGATGCATCTATGAGTTCACGCCATGATCTCATTAGTTTGGATTCATATCTAAGTCTGAACCAGAATCACATATATCTTCACATAAAATAATGTAGAATTACACCCGCAGTTGTTATTGCTTTGAACATACTCTTCTGTGACAGCGCGATATAAATGTCATTATTATTATTATTATTATTATTATTATTATTATTACACCCAAACATAGATAGGTAACTGTATAATTGAAATTACTTCGTAGATATCTTCGTGCCACTGAATCATTTCTATGTCACGATGACTTTGACCTTATCGCATACGGAAAAAAAAGCATCCAATTGTTGATGCCTGTTTCTCACTTGAAGTCATCTGTTCACAACTGATGGCATCGCATCTTCAATTTAAATCTGCGGCCATCAAGTGAATTGACCGCGTCCAGTCTACACAAGTTCGTCTGGCTACTGGCGGGTAATTGCCGATATTGATAGCGAAATCTGAGAGCTGATACCAAGAGAGGTGCTTGTTGATTCTGGTCTGATGGTGTTACATCGTCTCCTCCCACCAGTCTGATTGACAGTGACACGTACAGTCAGTTTCCCACGACGAGTGTTAAACTGTTTCATAATAGTACTTCCTTTTCTTTTGAACGATCTGTACGTATAAGCTGATATAGAGATTATGAAAGTTACTGATTTATTGCGCAGGATACTATTCAATGATATCGGATGCCATCATGTTGTCATGATAAATATAAGGTTAAGTGATGTATGTAATATACCAGATTAAAATGATATTATATTTAGAATAAAAACAAACCATGGTGAGGATGATACAGGAGCAGAACACTTTACAATAGGCAGAATTCACTACGTTTTACTGACATACCTTTATACTTGGATTACTGTGTATAATATCGAGTCTGCATAACATAATGTCTTCATGAAATCTGTCATTTCTCAACGTTTGGTCGGTGGAATATCGACATCATCAGGCGTATGTCAAACGTTAGAAGATTGTACGCTATAATAATATTGTGTTATAATATCATATTGATTGTAACTAATTTGCAAAGTGGGATAAGATTATGATATCTAGATCAATATGATGAAATCGGCAATAATGTTAGGATGTACATTTTCGTAATAAAACAGACACACAGAGTTAGTTTTATGGCACATTATTACTGCATACAAATTGTATGCATCTGTGAAGGCTATTATATAGTATACTTATGAATGTAAGTCAAAGAAAATATTGGAACCGTTGCTGAGAAGCGTGTTAGTGTGGAAGGTTAGCCTGCTGGGAAACTGTCCGTGTGGGGAGACCTTGACGCTATCACGTGACGCTGTCCATCAACGTCGCCGCCAACATGGCGACCCGTCGACGGCGACAAGTGTCAAGACGGTGACATCAACACCAATGATGATTTTTCCAGCAGCTGCTTCTTCCGTATCAACGCCACTTCATTATAACGCTCGTTGGGGTTTCAAATGTAAATGAATTAAACTCTTTGTACTACTGTACTAAAACAAAGACGTATATGTTTTACTATTCCACGTTTTAGAATGACGTTTGACGTTTCTCTTGGACGAGAGTACTGAAGCGTTTTATAACCGAATCAGCATGTTTTTCTCATCTGACGAGACCGTCCCAAGTATTGTTTCAAATCGTATTTATAAAGAGAAATGATATGGATATTGCTAACGGAAGGACTGGTGTTTTAGTCTCGCGTTGATGTGGTAGAGCTCATTGATAGTTTGGACCACGTCAAAATGTGTGTCACGGAGAAAGGAATTGAGCATTTTTCTCCGATTTCATTTGTTGCCGTTTGATCAAGGCAATGAAAGCTTGTTAAACGCGTCAACCTGCTAAAAGGTTTGCTGGTTTGGATCAAATGTTTAGCAATTCTGTTTTATGGATCACTGAGAGGGTGACGTCGACTTCATGTGGTGTTCTGTCGTGACACTGATGACGATCTTAAAACTATATATTACCTTTGTTATTGGCTGAATTCCTCTGGAATTTGTAATGTTGTCCTTTATTATTATCTTTGGTTAAACACACTACTGTGTTTCTTTGCACAAAATTACCAAATAAATCGTAACACATACGGTTTAGGTCCATATACCATAAATTTAATCTGACATAGTCTTTATCGATATAGATATCGACGATATCACTAACGATACTCTTGTATTTAGGCACACATTCTCTATATTTGTATTCCCATGATCATCTGTTTGGCATCAATATATTAAGTTCCAAAAGTTAATAACAGTTTTCTCGCTACAGAATCAGATAGCTCAGTGGTCCCAATAGATCAATTTCAAGATAAGCATCAACATTTGAATTCGTTGGACTATATTTTCGTAAAACATAAAACAGCCTCTGTGTCAAGCTATCACACATGCCACATCAAACAAAATGTGTCGACAAGCTGGGCTTGTGGGTCACGTGATAAACATGGCCATTTCATGCATGAATTCATTCATTTGACGTTCTCAGTTATCTGCCCTTATTTGCCACCCAATATCGGCATCCTGCTGGGACAATCTTTCCCCACCCAGGTCTCCGTCCCCACGGGAGGGATAATTTGACAGCCTACGCCGGGGGACAAGGAATGAAAAATTAAGAAAGGTTGGAACCAACTGACCAAATAAATCACTCGTCTACGTGTCAAGATAGTCTTGAATGAGGATACATAAACAGACACTTTAGCGGAAGTTCCGAGGATAACCGATCTCTGTCGACGTCAAGGACTATTTCTACAAGTTATACTTGCGTGTGTGAATTCGCTATATTCTATAGTGTTTTTTGTTGTTGTTAAATATCAAAAAAAAGTAAATAAATATTATATGTTATGTTTTGCAATTAACATCTGAATCATTCTAGTAGTAACAATCTGTTGTGCCTTAGTCATTCTCGAACACTAGGCTATTGATCTCCTTAAAATCCGTCAAATACCAATAGCCAGTAGATCTGCCTTAGTAAGTAATCAATAAATGTAAGTATTTCATTCATTTAGAGTTCTATTATAGTGGTACTTGTTCATCCTCATAAAACACACAAATATTTCAACTGTCATAGCCAGTAATCCACACAGGGATCACGTTGCCGTATAGAGAAACGTACGAGAAGAACAATTCTACATCTAATACTCAGATGACATACTATAGATTAAGCTACCATTCTCCGAATCTCCGGCTAATCACGTATAAAACACAGTACACTCCCGCGACTGTGTTTACTGTGTGATTCCGCGGTTCTTTGCGCTATGTATTATATCTGAAGACTACAGCCAGTCATCCAAGAAATGTCTGCAATGGCTGCCACCGACGACCGCAGCGATGCGCAAGGGGCATAACTCTTTCGGCATGCTTGCCGTATTTCGGTGATAGAACTCTCTTACTAACCGCGTAGAATTACGCTTTGGCGTTGCATTGGTATTCCGATAGTAGTGCCATCCTATTAGCAACTAGTTATGAATTAGATTACAAAAGGTGTGCTTGATGACTGTTGATGTTGTTCGAATGACGTGCTTATGTTCGTGTATGTTTCGGTAGGACATGTTTATCATGTCTGGATGGCCCATCAGCTTTTGCTATAAAAATTGAATTCCTATTTCTGATATATTGATGCTAAAAATCAGGTGTTCGCCTTTGGGTGTAGGAAATGCTAACATGTTATGTATGAAAACATACCTTTGTGGGGTATAGGCCTACCCAGTTAATAAGAATACGACACGATAACATTTGTGGTTACTGGTTTTCCTTGTGTGCTAAATATATCGTGTAATAACATCGACAAGAAACCAGTCAGGAAACCAAAAATGTAGTTGCCGTGTATGCAACACAATCCGTGTGAAATCTGTGGAAATTTGGAATGGGCATGAGGATACGAACACGGAGCAGGTGTAGATTATCTGATAATACTATTATCGCCCTTGGTGGAAAGCGAGACCTGTGGGTAGCTGCCAAAAGCTGAAATGTGACAGATAACTATTACGAATGGTGATTGAGTTACAGATTGGAATCTGACGTATGTGATAGGATAAAATTTGGTGTTTAGATAATTGAGGAAGACAACGGCTAATTCCAATAGAAGCAGCAGGTGCCCGAATTCAACGATTTACGTCAAATATCAGTTTATACATCTATACGATACGATTATATACACCTCTATTCCGATGATGTCTGCTTATTTTGCAACGAATTTAAATATTGTAGAGTATATTCACTGTAATTACCCAGTTCACGGCCAAAGAAAATGAATATAGTATATATCTAACAATAGTGCATACCACATTATAACACAAATAACCCGAATACAGCCATAATGTCACGCCGCGTTATTTTCAATGTCTGTTGATGTTATATTACTTCAGAAATATCAAATTATTCATATAAACATAAAAGCTCAGTAGGGTTAGGAATTGCCAAAATGCACTGATGTAGCTCAGAGATATTCATATTTACAATATATCACACAGACATTTACTCGAAAAGTCATCTGATTGTATTCACAGTGTTTCACACTCCAAACCATACTCGTAAACAGTCGTGTTTACTTTATTCCAGTATGCATACAATGTAGTTGACAGCGTTGGAACATCTTGCAGCTATCAAGTCATATCATCCTCTCCAAAAACAGCACAAGATTTACAATGTTGGTGTTTCTAAATGCTGCAGCAGAAGCCCTGAAGTGAATATTGTGTAATTATGGCCGGCCGAGGAGGAGCAGACGATTGATGAACGTACTGAGACAACAAGGCAAGTTGACTACAGACAATTCAGATACAGGGCGTAGACAGAAGACGTTTGGTAAGATAATGACCTGCCAGACGTACACTGTATGGATGGCAAGAGAAGAACTTTATTCTAAAATATTCACGCGATGGTGACATGGACAGATACAGAACAGTCATAGATTCGTAGTCATTAGATATTCATTGTAAACTAGCTTTGCCTTTGAGTAGATATTATTAATCACATTAGTGGTCAAACTAAAATGTGTGATAGGTTCATAAAAAAAATATAAGTAAGAAAGGAATATCTAGCAGAATTGCATTTGAATGTTTATTGTCATGCATTTCATGTATTGATATTGGGTATTTTGATACTTTATGTATAATCTCTTGAACCACCATACGTAGTTGGATTACATATTCAGAACACTTTCCGATCTATTATCGTGCTATAATTTGAATCTGCTTAAACTAGTTTTATATTTGAAGTGATATAATTGAAGTGATATTTGAAATGAAAATATTAAGTTATTGCAAGAAAAGTCGTATCTGTACACGTTTCATATAGTGCATTTAAATTCATTAGTTTTCATTTTGCATATGGCAATGTAAAGTTATATTTATTTACAATATATACCAGCGTAGTAACATTCTCAGTGGGAATATATAAATATGTGATGCCCATGAATGTAAATTACGATAACTCTAATACTGGGACTAACTAATACTGTCAATCATTGTTCTATCTCCTATGGGGGACATATAGTCATTAAGCCATTTCGTACCTATCAATCCGTTGAAATTAAAAGGCAATACATTGTTTTTGTTATGGACAATCCACCACCGTTATCGTTAAAATAGAATAATAAAGATACAGGTCGTTGATAATTGTCACAATAGGATAAAAGATGACCACATTCATATTCCTCAATGATTCTAACCTATAACGTGGTCGGTGACCATACTGGATTGAATAGAGAGCGCGACGATACGCTGCATGAGTGCGGGTCCGAGGGTATTCAAGAAGACCACGTGCCGAAGATTCTGCCGCCATCTTTAATTACGAATTCATAACCGGTTATAAATGTGGAACAAATTGAATCCGTCCCAAATGCCGTGAAGCCCCATTGTTCCATTTCTATACAGCAGTTCGCGGGGAAATAAATTTATCAAAGAACCCCTCAGCTCAATAGATTGAAACCCGCACGCGAGTTGCCGACAGTGAATAGATGCTCGCCATTGTAGAACCTTTGCTCTTTCTGATACCAGATCCGCTTTTATTCATTCACACTTCTGAAGTTAATGATTCGTCTAGTACCCCTTTGATACTGGTGTTATCTCCTAGGAAATTGCATTTTATTTCCTTGTTATACGTTCTCTAAATCTGCATAATTCTGAATTTAAAGGATTCTAGTCCTTGTTACTCAGGCACACGTGGTTGCCTTGCGTCATACACACGAAGCAATTGACTATGTGGGCTCGTCGCTCTCGTTATCCGTTTTGATTAAACATTCAGTATTCGAAATTGGAAATATTGTCATATCATGTAACAATAATGAAGTAATTGTTGTGTAACACGAAATTCTATAGTGATGAGCTAGAGATGATCGCATATACCTGTCTTCCAATACATATAAATTAATGTAAAACTAAAAAATAAAGGTATACTAGTATCCGTTCATTTAGTATATACTATTATATGAAAACGATGTTGCCAATTAGTATTGTAATATTAGGTTTCTTAAAAGTATATTTTGAATATTACTAATCAGATAAGCATCTATATCCATCATACGTGTCTTCAATCTAAGAAATACGATAAGATAAAGCTTTATTACAGTATCAGGTAGTTGGCTTGCATATAAACATAAATATTCACCGTATATAAACTAAGGGTAGACACAGACATTAAAGATGAGAACAATTCTAGCTGTAGCACATATGTCAGTTATAGTAACGTAGCCTCGCATAAAAATAAACATTTCATAAATCAAGTAACTAAATAGAAATATAATTAATAACAACCAACATGCGGAATGTAATAAAGATAATTGTTAAACGTAACGGTTAATGTAACGATTTAAAATGGTTATGCTTGTAGAAATAAATTAATGTTTTGCCCAATTGGATTTTAATTTAGGAACAAGGTAACAGCGACCAGATGGTAAAAGTGAATACCGGGGGTATTCGGAATTTAAAATATTGGTGGTTAATACGCCAATCTAGTCAACCGTTTAAAAGGGCCGTGTTCTTTGAAATTTATATAGAGTATGCATTCAAATGCTAATCTATTGAAGAATCTTGCCACTAGGTGACATGTGGAAATGTAATGCTAGTGAAAACATTAACATTTTATTTGCAACTTCCCTTTTTCTTGTATTGCCACCCACAATTATTTGCAATATTATTTTATTGTTTTATTTTATCACGCCACACAGAAGTTACGAACCCATTACACTAAAAAAACATGTTTCTTTCATAAATGTTCAAAAACACAATCTTGTTATTAGTCTAAATTCCTCGTATACGAACTGAGCATTACGTAATATTTACAGGTACAATTATTTCGTAAGCATGTAACATATGTTTATAACGTGTACAAATAATTTCAAAATATGTAAGATAATTCCTAACGCACAATTACAGCTTTAAAAGAATGATGTCTCAATTTCAATGAAGATTAATCAATTATATCATTAGTTCTGCCCAGTGTTCGATTGCTATCGTTCGTGTTCTAGTTGTTGCACAACTATCCAAACATTACTTCCACAGAATACACTGGTATCTGGAATGTTAACGATGGGGCCAGCTCAGACAATCTGCTTTTGACAGAGGAATGGATGTGTTAGCCATTACTCCGCAGCTTTCCAGGGATCATTGCTCAGACATAAATTTACGTTAACTCAAAGACAACAAAATAAACAGAAACTAGATTTCGTTTTCCGATCAGAAACTTTTGATTCTTTCAGGACGCACACGGAATCGTATGACTGTTGACCTCTGAACTCGTATGGAACTAATCTAAACCATGAACATCTTCAAAAAAGGGTAAATAATAAATTAATGTAATGCACACGTTGAATTTCTCTTACAGACCGAAGCGGTTATTTGGTTACTTGTAATTCATAGGGTGAAGATATGCCCGTTATCTGACAAAGCATATCGCCGGTAGTTTCGTTCCTGAAGCAGTCCAAAGAACTGTTCCCGCTCGGGCATGACACTATACTAAGCTTATCTGTTATCTGTTATCATCAACACAACACATACTTGTGAGGTTTGTTAAATTGTTCTACTAAAGACGACATTAAAGAGACCATGATAATCTTAATATGAAATTAATTGACTCTGGACTAGATTCCTGCTTTATGGCAGTCAGAGGAAACCAAGTTCTATCTTCGCAAATCAAATAGGGAACCAGTTCAACATCAGAGTATGTTACTCATGACGTCACTAATTTCCATAATGCTTTGTCTGCACATGTTTAACAGGACAGACATGGTAGATCTAGCTATTGTCTACTAAATATCAAGAGCATTGGCATATCAAACTCGAAAGAAATAGCTGCTAGAATACTATTGAAGTTCAGTGGTTGTATATATTAAAAAATACATAAATATGGCCACGCGGAATTTAATCCCAAGTCCAATCTATTGTTGTCTTGCTATGTAACACTATTCCACACTCTGCTCGTAACTGAACGTGTTTATGTATCCCGCTATATACACACTCTCATCATGGAATTGTTTTCCAACATGTGAACTTATGCATTTTGCCATCTGTTTGCTTACAAAGCAGTCATTGGCAATGTGTAACAAATCAGTCTGTACAATTCAAAACTCAACATGCGTTTTGTTGTTGACTGTGCAAGGTCCAGAGGCTCTGGCTGGGTTATGATGTATAATGCGTTTCAGGACATTCGTCACAGGAAGTTAATAAGCACATTAAGCTAGATAATGCATGTATAGATGTACCTGATGACAAAATGACAAAAGTTTAGAATGAGATTAATTACAGCTGAAGCTATTAAATATGATAACTAACTAACGCCAGGTGGAACGCAAATGTTGTTTGGTATTTTATGTTTGAATTTAAAGTTTAGTTTACTTCACCCACGTCACGGCTTGTCAGTTTAAGAAAGCTGCAATACCTAGAGCGCTGAGCGTTCCAGTAAATCTGTGAGCACTGGCTGGTATTGACCAACTAAGGATGCCAACAATTATTGCATTGGCCATAGAAAGCGGGTTGTTTTATATATCTCTCCCGACACCCCCCTCTC
>JAUTBT010010936.1:0-24171 GCA_032361225.1 Lepetodrilus schrolli
TTAACGACAAATAGAAGTCAAAACAGAATATATTCAATTAATCAACAAACACAAACAACTGGTACAACTCTGGTACAACGAAAAGTCTAATCGTGACGTGTCAAATTGATCAAATAATTGTACGATGAACTGACGAAGGTGTCAGTCGTCATAGTGGTTGACAGCCGGTTCAGTACAGTAGTACTGGAAGGTGTTCTCTCCACTGCACCGACGATGTCACTTTTATTAGCGTGAGAAATCCCTGTCTTTCACTGTTAAGTATATAATAAATATGAATATTTTATGGTTTCTGACATGTTTTCATTGGTCGGCCTGAATCGGCGGAGCACAATCAAGGCGCACAATCAAGGCATGTTAACGACTGAAGAAGTATGACACTGGTTGTTTCTATTTATATGTAGTTTAATATTAATAATCATTTCCATATCCTCTGGTTTTCAGCTAAGGATCTTCATGTTCAATAAATCAAAATGTTTTACTGTTTATTAAAATCTGTTGATTATTAATTTTGACGTTGTTTTGTGAAAACTGCCTATTGGTTGTTTGTTGTTAAATTTAAGAAAGCCATATTAAATGTGTACACAAGGTAATGAGGTTTAACCATTTCCATGCTGAAGGCAACCAGAGATTCCCTAAAGAGCTGTATGTGTCTAATCACAGGCACTTCTCTTTAGGGCATCTCTGCCTCCAACATGGAGAGTAAATAGGTATTTACTAAAACGAAAATACTATTTTCTTCCGCTCAAAAGGAGGCACATTTCTGGTAATAATTATTTGGGGCAACTCACCATTTTCACCCATGGGCTACAGATTTGCAAGGTTATATCCCTTGGGAGATGGAATGATCGTAGCAGCATAATTTACTGTACATGTATTGGAGTTACAGCTTTATTATAGTGCTACAACCTAGAATACCAGATTATGTTGCCATGTATTGATCAGAATATCTTATTGGGTCCCTTGGGAGCAAGTTACATGGGGCTGGATAATGCCATGGTCAGGTGTCAGGAATACAAACCTGGGGGGTTTACGTTCAATTTTCTTCCGTGGCCCGGTACCATCTCTACAGAGAACTGCATAGGAAAATTGGGATGCAGTCTGTATATAAGAGTCATCCTTTGTATTCAGTACCAACCAAGGTGCAATTTGTCTTACTGGAGATTAGCTCAAGCTGAAGGCCACATTCTTCTTCTTCTCGAGTTTAGAGCCATTTTCAAGATTCTTTGACATATTATGGGCCATGGCTTGATGGTGTATGGCAGGAGAAATGCTGCAACATCTGTAGTGCTATATGTTGCAGTAAACCTGCAAGCACCGGCTGGAACTGACAGATCAAGACAGCCACTATTGGAGCCCTACAGATAAGCAATTGTAAATAAACCAACAGACAGAAGACTAACCGCTGTTGCGAGCTCTGTTACCATCACAAACAGGTCCAGGTGCTCCTGTACCAAACAACGTAATTACAGTAACCATATTTACCATGGTATTTATAGTAACTATTGTAAAGGGCAACAGTTACTATGGTAGATACGGTTTACTATGGTAGATTCGGTTACCACAGAGTTACGCCATTTCATACAAGAGGGCCCTGGGTCTTGTTCCACAAAACAATCCTTGCACTTTGATGGTCATAAATCCATGTAAACATATAGGAGTTATGATTCTCGTAGTACCCGTGTCGCCTCACTGAAATACCGGGACCAGCAGCCTAAAGGTGACTGGTATATTTTTCATCAGTTTCATGAAAATGATCTTTCACCACTCATCCTGTTGAGATTCGGCCACACTGCAAAATACAAGTTGGACAACACGAGCTGATTGAATCTGTGTTTATTCATGAGTATAAAATGTTGGTGAAGGAATATTCCAGTATTTACAGACTTGTGGAGTGTGACTGACCAGATCATGCCTGTCACACTACTCGCTTATGCAGAAGTTATACAAATGAAGCAGGTTAACATATTTCTTCAAAGTATTCAGCTGCTTTGCACAAACTGAGCTGCATTCATAAACAAAATCCACAAATATTTTCTTTTAGGTTTTATGTCCGCATCTTCAGCCTTAAATATTATCTTGATCTTAAACGACAATTTTACATGTGAAAGCAAACCCACATCCATCGTGTGTAACGTGGGATACTACATGACTGCTATGTGGTACCCGTGGGGATCTTCGCAGCTTTATTTGTGGTAGGTGTGTCAGGGTATGCCAACATTCATTGGTTCTGTTAATGACGATGGACAAACAGTCCCACCCCCACCCCCACACTGTGTGGTGCTAGCATTGTTCCGAAGACGAATATTGACGAGCACATCGCAATATATATGCCCTCCCACGAAGTTCCCCACGGGTACTATAACGGCAGAGTGTAGCAGTATCCCATGGACTACACACGACGGCCCACATAACAAACACATATATATTCAAGATTGTTTATAAATCATACGTTCGCTCCATGTCATGTGTTGCGGATCCTTCACGAATCTTAACGCTTAGAAATCGCAAGGCTCCAAGAATGTAGATAAAAGACGATGACACTGGACATCAGCTGCTAGCCGTCGCTATATTATAAAATTACTGGGAAAGAGGGGAAGAGGAGGTAATAGTCACATGGTCTTGTACATATATAATTCTACAAAACATATATACACAAAGCACTTGATATCCATTCACACATATTCCTAAATGTTTTATACCGATATTTGAGTTTGCAGCTGGCTACTGTATGTGCAGAAGAAATATGCACATACCAACTGGATACCTTTATATCTGTAGCTATGGATACTTCTGCTACAGACAAATCTTACAGGTGTAAATTCTATGCCCACATGGACTAATGGTATTAGCAGTTAATTCAATGCAATAGCGTGCATAAGTGGGTCAAATGAAATTTTTAGACATCCAGTTGAAAGATTCTGGTGATAACCGGCACGGTGACATGTGCATGGCTGTTGTTTTATTTACGTATCTTACGTTGAATCCTGATATATCATGAGTGTGCTATGCTGAACAACATGATTCATCTCTGAATTGAACAGAAATTTAAGCCTTTTTGTGATTGCAGACTTATTTTTTGGCTTTATGAATACGGCCCCAGGGCTCAATTTGGCGACCTAATTTTGCATTTGGCGACCAGTATTTCACTTATTTTAGTGTTTCTGGATCTGCAGGATCCTTGGGGGAAATGACTCCTTGGAAAAAAAATTAACTTTGAGGCCTGAACACGATCCATATTAAGTGTATTAAGATTTTATCTGAAGTTTAGTATTCATGTTTGGCTATCACCGGAACCTGGGAAATTGATGGAAATTCTAAAAATAGACCTGACCTACTTACGCACCCAATGCCAACAGTGGTCAGAATGAAGTTTAATCCAGATGTCTATTCTGCTTAGCAGCCAAAGAATTCATAGCATAAATCAAGCCTGAGATTTTCAATGCTAAAGCTATGAATATGCTACTATAATTATAATTATACTAGAAACATGGCTAATTTAAATAAAAAGCAATCGATTTTCATCTTCTAATTCTCCTTTTGATTGTAACCATGGCAACATCCACTGCATTATTCTTCTTTTCTGACACACAAAGAAAGTCTTAAAAGACTGCAAATATCATATTACAAATATGTTCCATCTATATCACACAGTGCACCAAAAACTCTGATTCAACACAATATTCACAAATTCAATTCTGTTCTATTAACACAATATACATTATAATAATTAATATCCACCCGTTCTTAAAATTTACATATTACAAATTACCATCTTTTGTCAGTTGAAGGTATCATAAACTTACTTCATAAATAGTAAGGACTTCATAAAAAAAAAATTAAAAAAAACATTTGAATAAATAAAAAACACATCAATATCAAAACGCAACATGCATGTCATGATATCTTGTTTTTCTTTTTCTCTTCATATAGATAAGCCAAACAAGATAATACTGAAATGCAATGTTCCATGGAGAATCGCACCCATCTATATGAAATGACATTATCTTAAATAGTTTCATATTTTACAGATATATTGGTTTATTTTTCATCACAAAGGGATGCAAATGCATTTCTTGCCATACATACATACATACATACATACATACATACCAAAAAAAAGAATTCATTCCTAACCCACAACACACACACACACAGACACTACATCTCCATAAAATTCAAGGAAGAGAAAAAGAGAAAAACCTCATTATACATACATTATCTACGTCCTGCTGAAAATACCATGGAAGACCAGACGACCTCTATCACTGCCTTAACCATAACCAACAAAATCTTTAATCAATCTCGCTTGAGAAGGAACTATACAGAATTTGATCAAGCACATATGCAGCATAATTTCATGATAATTTGTTTAAAATATAATAATCTTCACCATCTGTATGCATGACAGATAAATAGTGGATGTACGTTGCAACTAAAACTTGTCATCGGCTTATTCCCTCATCTTTTACATACAATTTTCATGTAACATGTAATCAATCTTCTGTGGACAAAACTTACATTATTAAACGATCTTGTTACAAGTTATGCACATCTTATTGTGAACACATAGCTGTGTACAATGAATGAATTAGTGCTTTGATGTTTACAAATTACAAAATATAGCGAGGCTCCTTCACAAAACCTAAACTATTTACACTCACATTTCTGTAAATTAACCGTGCAAGCTAAAATATAGGTGTGAATTAAACTTGGGTCCACTGATTGTAGGCGGATATATGACCTTGACCTACGTTAATTCCAGAAGGTTACCTACCTACAAGTACACTGTTAATGTCAAAGCGACACCAACTGTTGTTTTCTATCGACCAGTCCACTCTTGCAATAATAACATAAATCTAAGGTAAACGCGACTCTGAATCCAACCTTAGTTATCCATTGCTAAAGTTTGCATTATAGCTACTTTAACACTTATGCCATTACGTACATGAGAGGCCCATATTTCATACTGTAGAAGGGTCGTGCAGACTTAAATCTAGGTTTACACCGTTTCCTGCTCTATAGCAAAAGTATGGCGTACAACTTAATTAAAGCCCGGACTACAGCACAACCTTTTCACGAAACATAGGCCCAGATGCTTGCAACCTGAGATAACACGCATTTGAAAATTTGATATTGGCCGGGCAGTAGATATGCAGAAGCACTCATGCACTATATTACTCCATGATGTGTCCGTGTTCGAAACTCTCTGGGAAAGCAACAAGGCTCTGAGGTTATGAAACCTTTTTTGAGTACGATTTCAAACTCCTCAAACTTTGTAAGGGGATTAGTGAAATTGTAAGGGGATTAGTGAAATTGTACTCAAAAGTTCCGGAACCTCTGGGCCAATTTGTAAAGGCATTCTCCATAATCAACATGAAATAAACAAAACTGTGGAACAACTATCAGCCCTGGTTTAACCCTCTCCCTGCTGAAGGCAACCGGAGATGCCCTAAAAAGCAGTGCCTGTGTCTAATCCAGCAGGGAGAGGGTTAAAAGAGTTACAAACTCCAGCCAGTTGGGCAACGCTGAATTTCGAACACTGACATGAAAATCGTTCAGGTATGAACGATCGTAGAAGTATAATATATATGAATGAAAATATACACAACTTGTAAAGGTAACTAAACATTCTCCTTTACAAGTGAGATACGAAACGAGTCTAGACTTTCATATATACAAATAGATTGACCGCGTCAGTGTTTATGATGCCAATAGAGAATCCACTGGTTAACACTAATTAACCCTCGTCCTGGTGAATCCACCCAGAGATGCCCTTCACGGAGCAGTCACTGAGGAATTCCGCAGGGAGAGGGTTACTAACATATCGTAGGCGAGGGGAAATATTTAATCAATTAAATATGGTCAATGTGTGAAGACACAGACATAACAAGACTGGCATGACTGCTAATTATTCAACCGATCAGCAACTTGGTTCCAAGTCTGAGGAGGATAGCAGATCTTAGAACCAGTACTGGGACATGCTACGCAAACAGAAGCACTTTTCTACGAGTTCTAACATCTAGAAGTCTGGGAGATATGTCAATTAGTTTGCAGATATGCACACACTACAAGGTCAGGCCACAGAAGTGATGTTTGCATCTCATTTTCTTTTTTTGCTCTTCTATTCCTAGGAAGGACGATTTCTCGTGCGTCAGCCAGATGTTCCATGCACCGGAGTGTTATCAGCGTCAAGGGGCACGAGAACTTATCTCGCTTGGCTGCACACACGATTAGCATATCCCGCTACCAATGGTAGCATTTACGGCTGCCGAAGGTAGCTTTAGCATCGGGTATTTAACCATGTACACGTCTCCAGTAGATTTCCCACCAGTCTCTGGGAAAGTCAAACATTCGATGCCCAGTACCAGAAAAAAAACATCAATCCCTCAACAATCCGGTCTGTACGAATCCCGTGTCGGGCGCCAAGACAGAAAGTTTCTGTTCTTCACCAATGTCCACAAACTCAACATTCCAAGCCCTTCCAAGTCTGAGAAGAATCATTAGAAGCACCGAATCGAGAGAGAAAAAAAAAGAAAGAAAAAAAAGATTCTGTTTCGACGCCAACATCCACGACAAAGGACGTGTTCGAGTGATGGGGAGGAGAATCGGAAACACAAGACGAGAAAGATCTCGATGCATTCACTTCCTGCCGATGGTGATGGTGATGGCCGACACATGACGCATCAAACTAAACAGTGTCTGTCGTCAATTCGCCGAAACGTGCAAGTTTTGCTTCCGAATAAAAAAAAAATTAAAAAATGGCTGGTGGCTATGAGGCAGCCTAGATCAAGACTTGGAGTTGGATGTGAGCCAGGTGAGCCCCTCATAAAGTCCGTCGCCGGTGGTGGCACAAGCCGGCTGCACGTACCAATTCCGGTCCCGTATCCTAGTCAGACCCAGCTTCTCCTGAATTTCGTGTGGCTTCATGGCTGTGAGAGGACAAAATGGCAACCCAAAAATATACATCAGTGTTAAAAGCGTGGTGGAACACAGAATCATCGATGCAGGTTCCCCCGATTATTTACGAGTGAATTATTGTTTACGTCACAGCGTGAGAGTTATGAAACATTTTTCAGAATGATTTCGTACCAACTCAAATTTTGCATGGGGATTTGTGAACAAAACTTTGAGTCGAGCATGAAATTGTACTCCATAAAAGGTTTCTTAACCTCAGGCCGGTATGTACACCATACATACAACTACAGCATGTACTCCTGACCTACACTTGGCCCGGAGATTCTTTTTGAGTACAATTTCATGCTTCATGTTCAAGCTCAAGCTGAAATATTATATTGGGATTTGTGAAGAAAACTTTGAGTTTTAGCATTTTTAAAATGTTGTTGTTGTTAATTGGAGTTTAGAACCGCTTTCAAGATTCTCTCACTTACATCACGGCTTTAGGGCAGGAGGAAACCCACAACATCCATAGCGCTGAATGTTGCAGGAAACCTGCGAGCATCGGCTGGTACTGACAAGACCAAGGGTAATAACTGCATTGCCACTCTACAGACAGCGCATCCTATCAATATCGCATCAGAAAGGTAACTTCCGTGAACATTGATGCCAGGCGGGGATTTGAACCCGGAACCTTTGGCTCCGAAGTCTAACACTCTACCACTGCACTACCACCAGCCCCTTAAGTTGAGCATTAAAAAGGTTTCGTAATCTCGTGGTCTGGACCGACATACGACCCTGTGTTCTCATCCTCACCGTCTGGGAGGTCCTGCTTGTTGGCAAAGATAAGGATAATGGCGTCCCTCATCTCGCGGTCGTTGATGATGCGGTGCAGCTCCACCTTGGCCTCGTCGATGCGGTCGCGGTCGGCGCAGTCCACCACGAAGATGAGGCCCTGTGTACCTGTGAAGTAGTGCCGCCAGAGTGGGCGGATCTTGTCCTGTCCCCCCACGTCCTGAAACAACGGGGGTGAAATCGTCGAGAGTCAGAGATGGGCCGTTAGTGGATGCGGATGGCGTCGAGTGATCGAGTGAGTGATTATGGAGTTTAACGTCGCTGCGGGAATCTTTCACCCATTTGAGTGATCGAGAAATTGATTCAAGAGTGAGTCACCGATTTGTTGCTTAACTTTGTAGCAGGAATCTTTCGCTCATAAGAGATGATTTGATCTAATTTAATAGGATGTAGAGATTTAGTATGATATTTATGATATGAAACGCTAATAATCAAGGTTTCATTTCATGAATAAAGTAACGAATATATTTTTTTCCTCCACATCATAACCCATTATAAATGTAAAATATATGTAAATTATCATAACATCTAAATTTAAAAAGAAATTAAACTTATTGAAAATAATTAAGAAAACACAAAATAGCAAAACAACAATCGTACTAAAACAAATATCTTCATCAAAACAAATATAGGACATAGCTATCTGTGAGTAGTATAAATGATAAACAATATTGAAATTCAGGAAAACACATGGCTTGAGCTGCTACTTCTAATGCTAGTCCGTTTCAAAGACATTGCAGGCACTTCTTTAACCCTCTCCCTGCTGGATTAGACACAGGCACTGCTCTTTAGGGCATCTCCGGTTACCTACAGCATGGAGAGGGTTAAACCTGCTCTTGCAAAGTTCCCATATGGTTAACATTGTACGATTGATTGAATTAGTGCTTTACCCCACTTTTGATAAAATTATTTCGGGTTAAATCTAAATATAAATCCATCTGCTTCCTGGTCTCCACCGCTACACAGAAGTGACCAGCGGCCAGTACTGACCCAGACACTGAACTTGACGTTCTTGTAGTTGACCGTCTCCACGTTGAAGCCCACGGTGGGGATGGTGGTCACCGACTGTCCCAGCTTCAACTTGTACAACACAGCTGTGGTCAGAGTTAAGGACTGTGTACAGCTGTAGATAAAACTGTGAGACACCACATACTCAAGCAACAATACCTTTTTTACACCCATAAAGTTCCCTTACGAGTTCTCTAACAATCTAAAAGCTCAGCTAAATCCCTAAAGCCCAAGATTTTTCTGAATTTTTTAGCTGTGTGATAGAGACTGTGTGAAGCCTACAAAATGGTGTGTTTGATTGGTCACACGACTGATGCCAGTGTTAGGTCATGGAGCATGCTCAGTGAGTGCTTGAACTGAATGGGAGGAGTCAACAACGAGTGAATCAATATGTGGAGAAAAAGGGAGAAAAAAAACTAAATTGATTCACTTCTTCAAATGAACTGCTTTCCCACCCAGATCAATATATATTACGTTTTTTTAACGCACCCATGCTTTCATTCACCAGCTTGCAGCTCTCACTCCAGTATTTACTCCTGACGAAATGGAGAGTATACACCTGACCTTTCCTGACCTCTCTGGGGTGAATCACAAGGTCTTTTATTGGGAATGTCATCACTTCAATCAGTATGACCCTAGGGTTGGTCGAGTGACGAAAAAAAATAAAATCGAATACTACCAAAGAAAACTGACGGCTTGTACTAAGTCAAGTACAAGCCCTATGTCTACACTAATTCCAAGAAGTTGTCGAATTCTATTAAAGTCAATGAAAATGCAATCTTTGCATAATTGAATAAAGATCCAGCATCATAAAACAACAATATCAAATTTAATGCGACGGTTTTATTTGGTACTGTGATGGCATGGTTAGATAGACTCTATCTTAACTTTCCGAGCAATAAATTCCCAAAATCTTCGTGGTGTTAAAGGAATGCTGGTTGAACGCTGACTAAAGCACAGTACATACGCCCGTCCAATGATACATCTCTATTAGCATCATGCGGATCACTTTAATACACTCATATTACAGATACCACTACTCTTTCTACCGTATTAGCACAATGTCAGTTATCTTTGGCAGGCATCATACAGTCTCCTTAACATAGCTCAAAATATTGCTCTGAAATACTGTCCAACATACTATAGAATGAATATACAGCACAGACTGTTTCTAACATAAGTCTTTATTTATAGTCCATGTCTTGTCGAGCTATGTAAAGGCATCCGAAACCTTCTATTGTAGATGATAAATAAGTATCCATCAACACGATCAATTTACAAATAGCCCCTTCATCAGCATGATCAGTTTACAGGTGACCCCTAGATAAACATAAATAAGTAATCTCTAAATGTCTACACACGATCCACCTCCAGGATAAATGGATCCACGTGGGATGCTATCAGGGGGACGGCACCTGGATAAACTTTCCGTGCACTTTGCCTCGAAACCAGTCATGGTTACACGCTTACGACAATCGCGTTCAATAATCGCGAACCTGCCGTCTAGCTAGTGTACTACCATCAGGAGGGCAAGGCCAGTGCCACATGACAGTCATGTCGGTGCAAGGAATATTCAGTTGTTTCCTCACTGCGATAACACAGGAAAGGTGATAACACAGGAAACGCGATAACACAGGAAAAGCGTCATATGGCAGTGGTGGGTAATCACTGATACACAGTAGCTATCAGTGGTTGTGAGGGTGCTGAGCATGGAGAGTGTTAAAGCCACTGTCAAGATCTTTTCACTGACATCATGGCTTGTATGCATATGTACTGCTTGTACTAGTCTGGATTTCCACCAGTTTTTATAGTTCTAGCTCACTGGAATATCATACCGTAGATTAAGAAGGAGAAGGGTGTGGGATGGGGCAGAAGGGGTGGGGGATGGGGTGAACCTCGGGGTTAGAGAGGGAAAAGGGCTCCAGATGAAGATATTATATTTCCTCCATGACATCCGATAGCCACAAATCATTTGGGTCCGTCACTGTTTCCTTGTTCCATGCAAATGATACGGCTTGGTCTCCATTCATGCTAGCTGACCTCAGGGATATTTTACACTTATTAGCAGGCCAAGCACGTCAATATTCATAATATGTTGATACAATATCTACTCTCTTCGGAAAACTAGATGCAGTATCACGAGTAAATTGTGTCAATACAACCACACGACCCTACGTGACCAACAGGGGGGGACTGCACACACTCAGTGCTGTACAGCTACTGTCAGTTCGTGGAGCTGTGCCCAGGCCAAAGACAACACGACAACACGACAACATGATCAAGTAAACCAGCAAACAGGCTGCACAGGTAATGCAGGAATTTGACGCCACCCCTAAATTTGTCGGCTTGATTTGATTAGACATCCCCTGTAGGGATCCAGTGTTGTAACAGGATTCCCACACAAAACACCGCTTGTTTAAAACTAATTTGTCACATCTGGGCACAGGAATTTTCACTCTTTTATCATATTTACAATCGTTTTCCTGACAAACGTTTACAGATGTTCAGTCCGTGAATGACCACTAAAATGACGAATTGTATTCTAATAAATAGCTAATGCACAAGGAGCGGGCCTCTCGTCATCGACAGGCTCAGATAGTGGCCGACAGGCTCAGATAGTGGCCGACAGGCTCAGATAGTGGCCGACAGGCTCAGATAGTGGCCGAGGTGTGAATAGCGAGCCATGATTTAATTATAAAAAAAATAAATCTAATTTATGATAATAATTAATGGATGAATGGAACACCTCTTTTTAGCATTAAGAAAATTCAGGACAACTCTCATCAAATTGTCTTGAAACTGAGCTATATTCAGTTATAATTAGTGAACATGTTGAACCGAGTGTACTAATTATAATAGTAGGCTAAGTACTAATTACCAGTTAGGAAGGCTTATTAATTCGATATTTGTCAGAGTGACCCCATTGTTATGTCTAGGTTTTGACATTGCGTGTATAGTTGCCATGCAGATAGCCCTGTTTTGTTTTGTTTTAAATTTGGGGTTTGGAGCAACTTTCAAGATTCTTTCACTTATATCACAGCTTGTCAGTTTAGGGCAGGAGGAAACACGAAACAGTATGTTGCAGTAAACCTGCTAGCACCAGCTGGTACTGGCAGACCAAGGAAAATAGCCCTAGGTTAGTGTGCACACTAATACCACATAGCCATGACACAGTTATAACATGATACAAGTTGTAATGCGATCCTATATTCGTCATGACTGAGTCACTGGTTTAACCCTCCTACTGCCACAACCCTATTACTGCCAGTTTTAACCTACATATTGCTGTGGTTTTACCCATCTTCCCGCCACTGTATTATTCCTCATTTTGCCACTGTTTTAACCAATAACTTGCAACTGTTTTAACCATATGCCATTATTTTAACCCTCCTACTGCTGCTGTTTTAACACTCCTACTGCCAGCATTTCAACTAGTGATGAGCATCAAACCGGACACGTTGGCATCGATAATCAATGTCCACCAATTGATCGATTACTGATATACCAGTGACGATGGTGCACGCCCAGTACTGCAGTCTATGTCCGAGACTACCGGGCTCGATCAAGTTACATACTTCGCATCCAGGACATTCCTGAACGAAACGATGTAACTCTAAGGCAACCTTATCTTCAACCTTTGCCACAGACTACACATAGACTACACCATAGACTACACCACAGACTACACAAACACTACACATAGACTACACCACAGACTACACCATAGACTACACCACAGACTACACCACAGACTACACCACAACACATAAACTACACATTGCTAATGTTGGAATTAGGGTTACATTAGCGCTGCGCTGATACGTACAGGACAGCACTGAAGAGTTGTAGGTATGTTTCAATAACAACTTTGAAGACACGATATGCACAGACTAATACACCTATCCGAATTACACTGTCACTTATAGCTGTTGACCCAGGTGTGTTCTACTTTCAAGACAGGCAACTAGCATAAATTGGACTGTTTTAATAGGTAAATTATTCAAATTACCTTCAATTATGTCATATAAAATGAGCTAAATGAAGTACATTATCAGCTATTAATGATCATTGATCATATTTCCTTGCGATCGATTTGTCGACAGGATATTTTCATTGATCAATATACAAATTACTAATTTCAACAGTCCTACTGTTGTTTTCATCATCCTACTGCTGCTTTATTAACCCTCCTGCTAATACCACTCTTAACCCTCCTGCAGATAAATTACATATATATATATTTTTTTAAATAAACACCATCTCTATACTAAGGTTGCATTCAGTAGGAAGAAAGCTAATAGATTCTCTGTTCAATAATTAATAGCATTAGTCTGGACTGATGGCCAGAAGCGATGACAAAAAATACCAAAACCACACAAACTTAATAACATGCAAGCTATACATATTTATACAAAGGTAATGAACGTATTTAAAGGATACTGGTTTTTCCGGCAGCATCAAGGCCTAGCATGAGAATCCTCATCTCCTTGTTGCCGAAAATTTTGGACAGTAATTTGCCCATTTTTGGTCAGCGTTGTCGCGGGACCAGCCCCGCTTCACTCCTGAAATCAAACAAAAATAATTTAAATATTTTGTAAAAATAATTAATGCTCATAAGTTTCACATTTTAAAATGATCAAAGACAGTTTCAGAAAAATTATAGAATGTTAGTGTTCACATTTACCGGTGTGTACATTCACATCAAAACAGTATGCGTGCGGTGAACATTCTCAACTCCCTGGTCAGCATACCGTACCAGATTTGCCAGGACACACAGATTAACATTGGCAATAGTCCTGTAGCCCAAGCTAATAATAATATGCCCAGTGTTCTGATGTCTATCCCGAGGTCTTGTGGAAATTTAGGACTGTAATAGCTTTACTAAGAAACATTATCAGTATCAGTACCAGGAATAGTGCTACAAAAACCAATCCTATTAGTGAACCATGCTCTCCTAATAACTATCTCGTATTGGTAGATAGGAATACTGAGTAGGTTAGGACCAATGCACTTAAGACCCGGTATAAAAGAAATCGAAGCAAATAATTGATTGGACAGATAGTAAAGTATTCAATCATGTAAATATCCCTGGTTACTTTTCCAATATACAACACTCTCACAGTCATCAGTCGGCAATTTTCCCGGAATGAGATTAGCCAATCAGCTGATACAATTATTATTCCACAATTTCTGCCTGCACTCGCTAAAGAGCACAGGAGGATATTAACACACGGAGATGGGCGGTTTCCCCTGACATCCCTTTCTTCTTAATGTAAGCAAGATGAGCTAATCAATACTCTGTGTGTGTGTGTGTGTGTGTGTGTGTCTGTGTGTGTGTGTGTGTCTGTGTGTGTGTGTGTGTGTCTGTGTGTGGTGTGTGGTGTGTGTGTGTGTGTCTGTGTGGTGTGTGTGTGTGTGTCTGTGTCTGTGTGTGGTGTGTCTGTGTGGTGTGTCTGTGTGGTGTGTGTGGTGTGGTGTGTGTGTGCGCATGTGCGTGCATGCATTGTGTGTGTGTGACTGGTGCTACTTACAAACTAACTCCTGCAGACACATATATTGTGTGTGCATTGATTTCACCAGCCATGTGTGTGTATACACACACACACACACACACACACACACACACACACAACACACACACACACACACACACACACAACACACACACACACACACACACGGCTGGTGAAATCAAAGCTCCTGTAGTAGTGCCCGAAGGAATGCTAAAGACCAGTGGAATCGATCTGAAGAAATGTTGTTGTTTTTTTCTTCTACTTTTAAAATAATGACTATAACTTGTGCCACTTTTATATAAAAATAATCCTGAACATTAGCGGACATTTAGATAGTTTTTGGGTTTCTCCAACTTACTATGTCATCATTATCATGATTCTGAAGACTAGTGCCGAGCTTAAATGAATTCCGAATACTCTTAGGAAATACAATTGTATTACGGATTTGTTCCTATGTTATCATCGTGATCTATAAAAAGACCAGTGCTAAGATATACTGGACCAGTAGAAAATAGAATTTACTAATGACTTTACAATGTTACAATGTCACTCATTGTCAGCCATGGGGCTCTGAAAGTAAACTAGCATAGTGGAAAATATTAATTATTATTGTTAAAATAGTACTGTTACAAATCTTCAGGATCAGTCTGAGGCCTATTTCTCTGAAGATATTAATTACAAAATATGAATTACTATTATATATTCATATATTTTTTTAGGATTTTACTGTTAAAATATTAGTATTTTAATGATTTTACTATGTTACAAATTATCATGATCATTCTAAGGAATAATTATCTGAAAGGATTCATGAAGACTAGTCGTAGTAGAAAATATTATTTTAAAAAAATGTTAAAAAAGGATTTTCCTGTTATCATTACGAGTACTCATGTTCTAATAAAGCTAACATCTATAAATAGATGTCCAGATCCACTAGGGTCAATGGTTCCTGTGCTAGGTTACCATGTCTAGGTCATCTGTCGGGTCGTAAGCATGTTTTCGCATCGGTCCACACGTTAACAACCACGCTAAACGTTTGAAGCCGTAGAAATCTCGACTTGACGTTGGTACGACGGAAATTCAATAGCTTTTAGTTACCTTACGACTCGGTGGAACAAAGATCCATTTACTGCTTAATTTTAATCAATAGTCGTTGTACCGTTTTTATCCAGATAATACTTTAAAATATTTCTGTTTGTCATTTTGAGATGTATAATAATGTTATTTTTTAAATACATCTACATGTATAGTACAAATAATGTGTACTATAAACAGAGTAAGAAAAATATTAATTTAATTTCATTTGGTTTTTTTCAACTTAGGTTCATCATGGTTCATTTCAATTTAAACAATGTTGTATATTATTCTATAGTTCAAGTTCCAACACATAATGAAAAAAACCTCTAGCCAATATGTTCCTCGTTACCAGATCTCAAGTCTATATTTCTATTAATAATCATATAATCCCAGATCTGAGTGAGTGAGTGAGTGAGTGAGTGAGTGAGCGAATTTTTGTTTTACGTCCCAGCGGGAATCTTTTACCCATACTCCCAGATCTGAATAACTCCAATACAAATGAAAAGCGTTAATGTGCATACTAACGAAAAAAACCAGATATTGACGAGATTCAACTGCTTGAGAATGTTTAAAATACTTTTATCCAGCAGACAGAATTTACGGAGTTAATGACAGTAAAATTCTGGATTCTGGAAGTACACGATTGACCTCTGACCTCCACCAGACATCCACCTGTTCCATGGCGGAAAGATAAACATTGATTCTGAAGCCAGCATCAGCGATGTAGAAAGCCAGCAGAACATGGATACTCATCTGACACCACATCCTGTACTCTCACGGGCCCTCCCCCTATCTCCTTCCCCTCCCTCCACCCATCCCCCTCACTCTCTCTGTCTCCCCACCCCCACCTTGCAGTAATGTGTGATGATATTTTAGGACTTTTGCAATATTTTAATCATAAATCTATTTCAATAGTTTTAGAGATATTTTTATAATAAATCTATCCAAATAATTTAACTATAAATGAAAATGCTAATATCACAAATTATTATATTGTATTTATTGCATTATTTGGATTTTACATAAATAGTAATACCAATAAAAATTAATTTGGATGTCACCGATTTAATATTTTACGTTACTGTGGGAACATTTCATCCATATGCCATAACTTAAATATTTAATAATTAAACAGCAACAGAAAAAGAAAACTGATAATTATTAAATAATGAAGAGAATTTCTCCAGCCATGCTTAACCCCTCCAGGGCTCCGGTGGGAGAGCATGTCAGTATTTCAAACAACAAAATATATGTAACCATGGCAACACAGGCCACCTATAGGTAAATTGACGGAACAAAATCACCTGCGGCGTGCCGGAATTCTTGTTCATCTAACTTTCACATGAGATAAGATATTGTCATGTTTTACTGTAGGCCGACAACAGGAAAATAGCATGGAAAACCTAAAGTAAACAGAATGCAGCTTCTGCAATAATATACCTGCAGTGAACATGACAGGGGACCAATAGTAATACAGTAAAGATATTGCTCAGGGGGCCCCGTTCCACAGAACAGTCTAACGTTACGAGAATCGTAATTCCTATATGGTTAAGACGGAGCTGCTAAGGAGCCACGACTATCGTACTGCTACAATTGTTCTGTGGAACGGGGGGGGAAGGAACACCATCAGAATTATCACACAATAAAATGGGTTAACACTGGAAGTCAACAATGTTAGCATACCAACATCTGTTCACAGGAACTTCACACTCGGATAACATTATTCCAACCCAACCCCCCCCCCCCTCTCTCCTTTTCCTTCAGTGTGTCATGCATGTACCACTGCACTCGGGCATTGAAAACACATACAGCCAAGTTTAACAAGACTGGAGGGAAACAGGTGTTTTCTGAAACTGCTCGCAGAAAACTGGCCGCCGGGCATGACGACGCAGCTTCAGACCACGCAGCTTCAGACCACGTGTAAGTAAGATGTTACTATTACAAGTAACACAGCACCAAGTTTATATATTTGTTTAATTGAGGTTTAGAGCTGTTTTCAAAATTCTTTCACCAATATCACAGCTTGTCAGTTTTACGGCAGGAAGTAAACCTGCAACATGATAACTTCATTGCCATGGTACAGACAATCAATGTCCCATTTTCGCGAACATTGATGACGGGCTCCCGGGGCCTTTGGCTCCGAAGTCCAAACATTCTACCACTGCACTAACACCCGCCCTACCTTCAATACCTCACTTGACCCTGCACTAGATCATTGAAAATACATACAACCAAATCTCACTAGATTGGAGGGAGACAGATGCTTTCAAAAACTGCTCTTGGCAAATAAGCAGCCGGTCATGATGATGCTGCTTCAGATCGCGTGTACCTGTTACAATAACACAGCAGCTACAAGAGTAACAGTAACACAGCAGCTACAAGAGTAACAGTAACACAGCAGCTACAAGAGTAACAGTAACACAGCAGCTACAGTAATTAATCTTCATGCAAATGGTGATGTGATACGAGCCAATTAGAAAGAAAGTAAACTTCGCCATTCAAAGCTATACACATACAGGGCCATGCAGCCATCATACATAACTGCCTAGCCATGAATAAACGCACACGGTTAGCTCAGCATTAACCAAGATTTATATTAATAAATTCATAACACAAAACATTCTGAGTACGATTTTATGCTAAAGCTTAAATTTTATATGGGAATTTGTAAGCAAAACTGAGTTGAGCATGAACTTGTACTCAAAAAAGGTTTTAATAATCGCTGAGCCAGGAATAGTAAAGGCACATGTAGGTTACCCCCCCCCCCCTCCATCCCCTTCCTCCCCCAATGCTTTCTACTCAGGGATAAATAGCAGATTCCTAGCATGTTTGTAACCCTGCTAATATCTAACAGTTCAATCACGGCACACCTGTACTGCTACCCCCACCCCCACCCCCACCCCCACTCCATGTGGAAATAGCTGACACAGGTCTACATACACTAGAGGCATGTCTGCTACCTACAGCTACTTACTGCCGACATAATCACGATATATAGGTCACTATCAGTTGCCGCCAGCAGCGAGGAGGTTAAGAAGACCGCCAAGAGGGTGATCATGTGACCACAGCAGTGCAGTGTGCGGTTTACCGTGGATACCAGGAAATGACAGCATTCATCCCACGACAATATACGCAAGATCCGGCCCCCGAGGTTACGCAACTTATTTGACTGCATTTCATGCTCACGTGAAAGTGTTGTTCACAAATTCCCATACAAATGTTGAGTTGAGAATGAGCAAAACTGGAAAAGGAAACTTTGAAGATGGGTTGCAGGCTTTGAATGTTGCTGGCCACGTACTTGCTGTAATAATGTGGTCATGGTAGTAGAGAACCGGTTTAGCTTAAAAGAATGTTGACACCGGGACATTTACTTTAAAACTGAATTAAATTCCTGTAGGAAGTATAATCACTGAACCAGAGATGCAACACAACAACCAGTGATTTCAATAAACACGACAAACCCAGCAGGAAAACCATCAATTTGGCTACAGGCGGGTTAATTTAGTGCTTGGCAATCATATCAGGCCATATTACAGATGTGTCCCTTTCTGATTTCAAATACGGCATTGTCATTTCGCTACAAACATAAATCCCACATCAGCTAAGCAGCGACCAACTAATTCGGTTCGTAAGCAGGTGTATTTATAAGGTAGGTAAAGCCACAGGATTATACTGGCCATCACGTTCCCATCAAAGCCAGTGAATCAGGTCAATGGAGACCGCTTACTAAATGTTACTTCCTTTAAAAACAATCTGACCACACCTCTGTACATGTTGCTGTATTGAGGTCGGAGGTCAGGGCACATACAAACCATTGCATGTCCGCACTCCCACAAACCCAGGGATGGAACTTAACTTTAAAACATACTTGCCCCGAATAATGATATAAATAACAAAACATGAAATTTCTACTAACCCTTAGGATACCTTTATTATGAGGTGAAATGAATCGGGCTGCCGGGCGAGTGTCTAGTTCTATTCCTGCAACCCCCCTACCCCCACCCCCAGGACAACTTTGCATACACAAGCTAACAGTCACCACTTCTTTACAATATTGATGCTATTATTTGCTAGCAGTCAACATGATCTGGTTGACCCGAGTTCTCTCCCCTTCCGCTTGTCCTCAGCATCTCCCCAGAAATGAATAAGAATCGAACAAAATTATCTCACAATCTCCAAACGGTTATTGCATGAATCATGTCCTTGTTCTCGAGGACGACCTATGAGGGCCGTTTACTTGTTGCAATGAGGAAGAAAAGTGTGCTGAGGTATGCCATACGATGTGTGCAAGAGATAAAAAATATGTAAGAATATTGCCAACACGACTCCTATTATGACCATAATAAAACTGCCGATGCGAGACTGATATAGTCTCGGGTATCACACAAATACAGGCTACTACCAATGTACGCTACCAAACATAGGACCAACAAACACATGACATAGTCTCCAAACAGCAAACGCGGATCTTGAGGCATGGGGGGGGGGGTTTCGAAAAAACACTCTCCGAGCTCCACACAGGGCTCTCCCACTGTTGACACAACAGATACGGCACTACACATTTCTAAGCTGAGCTCCATACAGCACTACCCATCTCTAAGCTGTGGGAGGTCCACACACTTGCATCGCAAACAGACATACACATTGCCACATCTCCCAGGACGTCTGGAGACCGTGCACGACATGGGCCATCGTTTACACAGGACTTGCGGCATTATTAGGAGGGTGGGTGTTGGTAGTGAAGTGGTAGACTGTCGGTAGACTTTGAAGCAAAAGTTGCCACATTTAATGTGAATATATATGCAGGTGACGTCACTGATTTTGGCACTGTCGTAACTACATCATACGAAGCATAGGGTCTGTAATAAATACAGTCCCTGCATGAGTATGACCGGCATGTTCAGAGGATGACCTCCGGCCTACCTACTCCGACTTGCCCATATGCACAATCAGCTCCGGAGATGCCCGACGTCACGATAATATCCATTATTCACTGTACGTCTGTCTGTGATTAATAGCCAGCAATGTTCTCATTGTTCACTGCACAAGTCATTGTCACTGTGTTTGTCCCCATACTTTCCAATGTAGCAATACAATGTGTCCGACAGACAGAAAACTAGCGACTGACGAGACTTACACACTAACTGACAGTGACAAGAGACAAGCCTTCATTCCCAAGACAAACTGCCTCTAATGTGTCTTTGAATCATTTATCAGCTGACTGCTTCACAATAATAAACACGAACAGATTAATATAAGAATACAACAATTCCATTATATTGAAGAAAAAAGCATCCATGAATAAATATGCTCTAAAATGAAATGTAAAAAAATATTTTAAAAATTACAAAAGGAGAAGATAGGAGAAAAAACAACAAAGAAATGGAAATTCATTTAGAAAATGAAAAATAACATGCCTGTTTCAACATGCTTCCTCTGGCTGAAACTTCACAGCAGTGGCTCCTTTCAAATATAATACAATACTCATCAGAATAAGTATCCAAATGGAGTTTCCTTCGGGCTGCCGAGATCACACATATGTAGTTGGTCTATGACACAATGGACTTATTAATTCCACCTCACTGAACTCCCTCATTACCCTGTACATTTCCTTGCTTCAGTTGAGACGTCACGGCCTCGTCACCAGTCGGCATTACAGGACCAACTAACCCAATTAAGATAAATTGTTTACGAAGCACGACGACATGCTCGGCCTGTCGACGAAAGCAGTGGCTAGCGACACGGGATTTGTACTTGACTATGACGGATCTCGGTACTCACTTCCTAGACACTGTGCAGTGTACTCGGAAACATCGGCCATGTAAGCCACAGTAACACTACAGTAACACTACAGTAACACTACAGTAACACTACAGTAACACTACTGTAACATTACTGTAACCACTGCACATGTCGCTGGAAGAGGCAGTAAGTTACATAAGTACATCTACGCTCCAGTGAAAAGCAGGCCAGGATGCAGTGATTCGGTCCCCTAGATGCCCTTGAAACACAAACCTGTTTCACAAACAGTGATGATAATAAAAATAACAATTATTAATAAACAAATAAGCATTATAAATCCAAAAATAAATAATATAAACATAATAAATCCAAACATAAACAAATAAACAAACATAATTTTTAAATAAATAAAATAAATAAATAAAATAAAATTTAAAAAAAATAAATTAATTAATTAATTACTAGGGCTGGATATTGGTGTGGGAAAAGAAACTCATCAATAATCGGTAGGTTACAGTCGATGGAAAATTGATTTAAATGGTATCTATAGTTTGCTCTAACCTTGCTCTAACCATTACGCCACGGAGCCGGCAGTTAGGGAAAGACACAAGAAACAGTATAAACATTAAGTGAATGTAATATCTATCTAATTTCATGAAATTATGCTAGTTTCTCTTTATGGATTTGACATAATTAGCAATCAATCATATAATATATTATATGGCAATTGAACATCCAACATATTCTATGATTAATCGCTATAGCACCATTTAGTAAATATATCATGTATTTCACAGTACATCATAAATAAACCCAGGAAAGAACAGGCATAATTCATTAATAGCCTTGTAAACCACATATAATACTGAATTAGCTTAAACTAATGACATCATTGTGAAACTGGGGCTTGGAGATGATACATACTTTAGTAAATATGGTTAAAGAAAAATCACCTTCGCGTGTTGGCTTGCCAAGATCGACAATGTCAACATTTGAATGTCAACAAAAATAAGTGCAATGTCATCATCAGCCATACTTATTTCAGATATTATTTTATCCAGGCTCCAAATAATTGTAAGTAACTATCCACATGGAAATGAAATGTAGTCAGATTTCTTGCAAGATTATTTATACTATTATAACCCTTTTTTCTTTTTTTTAACCCTCTTGACTTCTACTTGTGCAGAAAAATAATATGAATATGATCAGCATTATTAAATAGTGGGTTGACAAGCCTGAAGGGATTATATATATATGCAATGTTGTGTTCAACCCAGCTAGAGCAAATATGAATAACGTCAGTCAAGAGTAATGGATATGAGAGCCAAAATATATATGGATAGTTATTTTTGTATTATTCATTATCATACCTAGCTCTGCTGAATATTTTACAAGTTAAACATGGTCAGTGATTTTGCATTTCAAAGGCAATATGGGAATATATTATCTATTTGTGCCGACAACAGTTCAAAGAAAAATAGTGATTTTGCATTTCAAAGGCAATATGGGAATATAATATCTATTTGTGATACAACAGTTCAAAGAAAAATAGTGATTTTGCATTTCAAAGGCAATATGGGAATATAGTATCTATTTGTGATGACAACAGTTCAAAGAAAAATAGCCTAGCCACTTTCAAGATTTTTTCACTCACATCATGGCTTGAATGGATTAACCATCTTACTTGCAACAAAGACATAGAGTAGTAATTGTGGTTAATCTGACGGGGAAAAGGTTAACCCAAGACCATGCTGAGCTGGCGAAGATTAATCATGACCATGTGAGAATTAACAGTGCCGCACTTCGCTAATACGTAATGCAATTGCTTACGAACAGTGCCACCGACTTGGCTCAAGAGAAAATATTTGCTTCAAGGTTCAATGAACGATTAACTGGTGTTAACGGACGATTGGTCATTGGTTAGAACTGGTGTTAACGGACGATTGGTCATTGGTTAGAACTGGTGTTATTGAATTCTGAACCCGATAGACGAACCACAAATTTTTCATTTAAGAACGTAAGCAAAGACGGGAATCCAGGGACAAGATCTAATCTAGTAGAAATGGGAAGACAGGGTTGTATCTAACATACTATCAATGGTCAGGGGATGAGACAATCATGATTGTGACTGTTAGGTGTGGCTAGGATTACCAGATAACAATCTGAATGTGAATCTGTCAGCATGGTCAGATAACTATTGCCACTGTAATAAGTCTTACTTTTTTTCCTTTTGATGACCGTAGTCACTAGTAAGAATAATATTAATAACAATAATAATAATTATTATTATTAAATTGGAAATTTAAAAAAAAACAAAAAACATGATTTAATATTATTAAAAAAATAAATAAAATTTAAACATAATAAAGCAAACAGGGTGAAGTTAAAGTTGAAAAATTATCAGTCTCAAATAGGGAAGCAGGTAGAACTTTCAAAATGACGAGAACCAAACACCAATCATAATCCAGACATAAACACGATTTGTTATGCAATCCTGATAGCCACCAGCCAATGAGAATGACTCACTGCTGTTAGTAATGTTACGCTAGTAGTGGCAATGCGGTGTCACAAGACAGCCTCTAGATCAACTTTCAGATGTACATACATGCTGTAACAGTAAAGTACTTGACCCTCTCTGCACAGAGCAGTATCGGCCGAGGATAAGAATATGCATCAGTTGCATGCAGTCCAGTCACGCCCTGTGTTATTAACACACTGATATGCACACACTGATACAAATATAATGTATATTTTAAAAAATGGAGTTTAGAGTCACTTTCAAGATTCTTTCACTTATATCTCGACTTGTTAGTTTAGGATCAACAAATCTGACCCAAATACTCAACAAAACAAATTACACATTTCGCATGAATCTGTCGCCCTACTAGGATACTCAGATACACGATGTGATGAATCTGTCACCATACGAGGATACTCAGATACACAATGTGATGAATATGTCGCCATACTAGGATACTCAGATACACAATGTGATGAATATGTCACCATACTAGGATACTCAGATACACAATGTGATGAATATGTCACCATACTAGGATACTCAGATACACAATGTGATGAA
>JAUTBT010010947.1:0-24169 GCA_032361225.1 Lepetodrilus schrolli
TATCGCCATACATTATCTGTGATAACTTGTTGCGATGGAAATGTTTGTCTGTGATATTTAGTAACTATTTAAGCATGTATGTGTTGGGTGTATTTATATATATATATATATATATATATATATATATATATATAATTTCAGTAAACATTTTAGAGGATATCCAATAGTTTTTTTAAATAACACTTTTTCATAAAAGTATATTTTTGCAAGCATATTCTTTATATTTCAATACATTGCTTGGCATTATGTTCAAAGATTTTATAGCCTACCTCAAATAGATACCATTTATTGTTACTTGTATTATTATTTTTATTTTTTTAAATTGTCAAACACATGAAGGCTGTTATGCTGCCTATTTCTATCTAATTTAATTTTGATAACTAGATTTTAAACTATGCTAGCCCTAGAAAATCTGTCAAGAAATGTGCGATAGTTTTTTAATAACATGTTGCCACTATCAAGATATGTTATTTAAAATACTTTCCCTATTTAACAATTTTGTGTAGAATTCTTCTTTTCCTTGTAAAACATGTTTATCACAGGGACGTGATAAGGTTTGAATATTTTTATAAAATATAACAAATACAAAAATATTTAAGCTTTGGGCAGCAGAAGCACATTGAAACGTTAGTTTAGGTTTTTCTCAAATTTTTTTTTATTTTTTAAAATCTAGGTAAAACCAAGGAATAGAATTGTAATCACATTCTGAAATTAGACAACTTGTCATCACTCAGATCATATTTATTAAAAGCACACTAATATTCCATTAGTTATCAATGCTGTTTGATACTAGTGCTGTAGTATAGATGTGACAGCGATACTGGAGTTTAATATATTTATGCAGATATATTTGTTATTAATTGGCTATAATCAAAATATTTCTGTAATTTCAGAAACTAAATGCACATGTATATCTATAATATATACGGTATTTAATGTATATCATTGTACCTTTTCAGTTCTTCATCTACTCATTAAAATTTCTGTGATATGTACATTTCAATTTTCATAAATAGTGATCAACTTGTAATTGCTGTATTTTTCACTTGATACGACCGATATCCATACATGTATTTTAGCATTGAACATGCAATTTGCATTTTTTTAAAACTTATAGCAATATATTTACATTATATCTTGCAAATACCAGTTGATTTTCAGGTACCATGTTGTATAAATATTTACATCACCTGTAAGTGAAGTGTGTAATTTCACGTTTCATGATTTATGTGCAAGACTAAAATGTGCAAACATACTTCCATGATTTTAATAATTACATTTTGTTGATATGTAAATAAATCTTTCATTAACACAATGCATGAAATTAACCATTGCTATTGCATAATATTTAAATTATGAACTGTTCAATAAATACTTGCAGTTGAAAATGTTTTATCTGTGTGTCTGCACCAATTGGTGTAATTTTATTCCAAGAAAAGCGGACAATCAATCTAAAGGAGTTGAATATTAGGAAGATTGATCCTACAAATTTGTATTAGTTGACTAAACCACCCACATCTCAATATATTTTCCAAAGTTTCACATACAACAATGGTTGGGGTGCAAAGTCTCCCATCCATGGTTTGTTAAATGTTCAGAAAAGATTGTTCTGAAAACAGACATCCACATCTCAGTATCAGATCTTCGAAATTCACAGTCTCTCGTTTTACATGCAGCGAAGATTGAGATTCAATGCCTGCAACATCCATGGTTGGTTTGTTATATATTCTGAAGAGATTGGTCCTAGAATATTGCATTAGACAAAGCATCCACATTTCAAAATCTTCATGGTGGAGGCCAGTTTCACGCATAATACTAATAATGCACATTACAAAGATCAGCATGCATCATGATAACAATCTGTAGTATTCATGATCTGCAGTACCAACAGCCGTGGCTCATCGGCTTAGAATTGTCTTCACAGTGGAGACTTGATTTACTTAATGCTTTATGTCGCTGCCAGAATATTTGACCCATACGTGATGAAGAGCATCACATGTAGAAATGATTGGGATCCAACGTCTGTATGTCACACAGCATGACAGCCTGTCTTCTTGACATTGTTTTTAAAATATCACAACAAATAGCAAATGTTACAAAGACCAAAACATGTATTTTCATGAAATAATTTACAAACATGACAAACGTTTACAGTTAATAAAATAAATGATGAATAAACAGATGATAAGACGATGCTCAGACTGTCAGAGATTGAAAAATTGCCCAGATCATATACTACCAGTAGTACGACTAAATTAATATATACATGTATGTGCTGTATGGTAATAGGTCAATCATACTAAAATCGGATCTCATTTTGCCCCTCAAATATTTTGACATTCTTTTGCTCAAATATCAAATAGCCTCAGTTTCAGATAATTCTTTTAATGAGAGTGAGTTAAGGGTATGCTAAATTAAACAGGAAAGTCTATAGATATGGATTGGAAGATATATATGCTAGTAGTAGCAGATTTAAGTGATTGTGGTAAATAGCTAGAAACTAGGAGGTGTGGTTGGTCAACTTCTAATGGAGACATTTGATGACACCAACAACAATTTTCTGCAAACTAAAATATTTTAAAAACATTTTTCAACCCCTGACCAATCGTATAATAAATCTGGCCTTCCCATACCATAGCTAAAGAAAAGAACAGGTTGTAATGTGTGATTATATAAAACACTTGACATGGTCAACAAACAATACAGGGGTAGACCACTCTCCGATGTTGATTTTTTTTTTAGTATACAAAATTCCTCCTAGCAAATAAGTCCAACTACGGTTGCAAATTATCTGTAATATTTTACTCTTATCATTTTTTAGTGAAATAAAAATCACCACTATCTCAAATATAAATAATGATGAATAAATGCATTATAAAACAGCTGAAGTTATAAAATACTATGGTGTTATTTTGCACAGTGCTCAGAATGCACTGTTGGTCGTTTTAATAGTTAATAAATGTAATTAAATCTATTGAATGTAAGGAAGACATGATGAAATGAATTTGCATACCAACAACTGTATAAATGGGAGACATGTACTAGCAAATTAAACATGGTTGACGATAGGATTGCAATTATGAGTTATAATAGCCAAAATCAACTTTAATAAAAACATTCTCAAAGTAATACATAAACTTTGTTAATATTATTGTGTATGATTGTTTGCTTGTTCCTTAACATTTTCCAAAATTCAATATTACAAATATTACAAATGTTACAAATGTAAATTATACAGCACATATATTGTAGTTTGTACTTCAAGCATGAACAATGGCAGCTCAGTCATAAACATACTGAGTGAGTGAGTTTAACGTCGCTGTGGGAATCTTTCACCAATTTGCGATGAATAAACATACTGATAAACACACTTCAGGATGCAATTAATATATACAGGAATATAAAGGATAAAGAATAAATGTCATACTCTTAGGTTACATTTGCATATCAGCTCAAACAACAAATTATGATAAACATCTCGATCAGTTCTTGGTGGTATAAATATTATTAATCAGATCGTCTGACGACCACTATTTCAGTGTCTATTCATAGTGAAATAATTAGAAAGTGGTTTATTTTATGTACTAGTGACCAGGTGACGACAACAAAAAGACAAAAATTTACATTCTCAGCTATCGTGGTAATAAAACCATCAAACTATCAAGAGCACAATTCTTGTAGGCATCTCAAGTTGCCACCATCATAAAGATGTTAATAACTCAGCACAGTAGCTTAATTCCATTAAATGGTTAAGCATAAAACATATAGGTGTGTGTTCAGTACTTAAGGTAATGTACCTATAAAAATTGTTGGTTGCTTGATTTAATTGATTATTTCAAGGAATAAATGTCTTCTTTTTTTCAAACAGAATTTCACATAGTCTCCTTTCCTTGAAGATTGACACACTTATGTTGAAAGCTACATCAGATCTCAATTTGTGTCCCAAAATAACTCTCCTTTCATGACAACGTCTCTCCCTTTGTTATCTGAAATAATAATATAATCAAGTTTAATTACACATATTAAATATTCTATAGTTTTAAAGGCATACAATCACAGATTAAGTTGTGGTTTTGGACCGATTTGGAGTTTAAAATGCTAAGTAGATGCACATAGCATACATATAATCGCTTTTGTACCTCCAAACATCTTTTTACCGCTGTAGGATAGGTAAAATTCCATTGCAGTTTACATTTCCAGTAAAACCCAAATAATCTGTTGGTAATGTACTGTAATATCTCAATTTTCTAATAAACTAAGGGGGATAACTCTAATCATTGAACACGGTCAAAATATCCTTTCACGATTACACTATGATTGGTCGTCAGTCAAGTGGTTGAGAGGTCACATGCACCTAGCAGTAATGTAGATAAACACTGACTGCCCAGAAAATTAGCTGATTTGTCGACGACAGATCATTTGGAATGAATTCAATCACTGTACGTGGTGCAGGATCATCAGTTCTTTAGGTTTATAGAATATGAATTTGGTGTTTAAGTGACTAACTTAGTGATTAAAGACCTACCCTTGCTTCAATATATTCCACTCTCCGCTCCAGCTCAGATAACTTCTCGTTCAAAGTCGCAAGTCTCGACCGGCAAGACATGTCTGTAAACAAAAGGAGAAGAGGTGAAGAGGTGTGTGACAATGCAACATCAGGGACGTAGTTTGGCATTACAATCATGATGAATAGGGTAGCATATAACAGTAATGTCAAACTATTGAATATTTGTGATGATTAGTCTTATACTGGCTAAGTGATGACCAATATATTTAGTTTCTACATATAATTGTTTGGATAAAAAATCATTTTGTGAACATTTCTTATTGTTTTGGTAATTCAAGAGATTATACAGTGTGGGTTTTCTTTTAAGTTTTAATGGTGCTGTAAAATAGTACTTGTTCCCTTAAGCCAAGAAGCTGCGCCCGTCCCAGTTTTGATAGACCCGTCCCTCTGCTGTCGATCCAGCCATTATTCACGGTGGAGTATCTCAGCCTAGGTTTTTTTCTGGGCTCTTTTTTACAGGAATCTAAATAATTTCATGGTGTTTAACATGTTCAATGGCACTAAACAACCCAATCCTTTATCTGTCCATGGAACATAATTATATAGGCTATCTCTGGGCATTGTATTTGTAAAATCATTTGAAGAAAGTGCTGCAGTTACATACGAAACGATAACGCAATTTAGCTGGAAGTTGTTCAATCTTCGAGAATCACTTCATGCACAGCTGAAGCCACAAAATTAAAAAATGACAAATGGATGAAAAGGGTGGGGGTGCAGGCAAAAATAATATTATAATTATAAATATATCTGGTATATTGCACAGAATCAGTAGCATCGGGGTTGGACATGTGCAGTTTCTACATTTTGAGAAAATTTGAGTAAAAGTGATAAAAATGTCAGAAAATGGCAGTCAAAAGGTTTCCCAGGATCATCTACCATATTCATAATTTCACGTCATGAATATATAGCATCAATGGCATTCAATCTTCTTTCTTTTCATTTATTATTTATATGATGTCAATAAAGGTGTGAATAAAGACTGAATGTGTTTTTGTGTGTGTTTTGGTCACATTATTTTATGGATGTAAATATACCCGTCCCATATGTACAACCAATGTGACGTTTCCGACGCCTCTTCAGACTATTTTTATATTCTGTGGCAACAACCTGTGCAATTTGTGCAAGCACAAGCTACAAGTATGATACATATATTTTATAATTTGCTACTTATTCATGTATCTGGAATACTATTTTTAAAATAAACTTTACGGATGCATGTCACATCTGTAACATACAGGACGACCTATTTTCAAAATAAAATTCTGATTGGAAAAATGTCAACAACAGAGAATAGAATGATCTAGAGTAAACTATTTAGAACCACACAGATAGATGGCATTTACAGTGAAGATTCCCAACAGGATGTGATGTAGTAGGGGAAAATATGTGCAGTGTCAGACATGTTCTGTCCATGTGCAGACAGGATGCTTACGAAAAGCTTTCATCAATGTGAACAGTATATAGAGACTGATAGAGCTTTCTAATAAGCAGGAATTAAACAACCAAATATCAATTTTATTTTTGACATGAATTCAATCAGTCACAAACTCTGAAGAACTACTCATTTGCGCTTGACTGCTAAGGTAAATAGAAGGCTTATGGCCAGTGTGTGTACATTAGTAATGACATTTCCCTCGAAAATTGGGCAAAGGTAGAGATCGTGCCCCCCCCCTCTCAAGTGTCTGCCTTATTGTATGATATGTGGAAGAATATATAGTAAAGTGAATCGAACATAGAATAATGATCAATGATCGATGATCAACGCGTTTGCCGAAAACGGTGTATTGAGGAAGTACATGACTGCCTTTTAGGGTTAAAAACTAATACTGGAGCAGAAATCGACCTACCGAATGAATTTAAGAAGTCTGAAATTTTCTTAATGCTGCATGTTATGACTTCTACATATTCTCTATTTGCCCAATCTTGTTGTATTGGTCTCTGGTGGGGAGCGGCTTGATGATGAGTCGCCATATTGCTTTCTCTTACGAACGACTTTAGTTTTGGAAGATGTGATTGGTCAAACGGTAATATTACAACCAATGAAAATGGTTTTCATAAAGTAAATACTATATTTATGTTACACGAGCGTCCATTGGCTTCTAATTTCCAACTGACCAATCAACTTATGTTTTTCTTTAAGAGCAAAACGCGTCTGCTCCAGCTGAGAAAATCAATGTTCATCGAAGTCAACATCCGTACACTCGGTAAGGATAAACTGTGATATTAAGATAACCTATTAATTCCTGTTGTTTTAAAAATATCTACCGTCTACATATAACGCTATGTTATTGTTGATAGTAGAATTTAATGATACGGATGTAGTAAATCTGACAAAATAAGAAAGACAGACGCTTAGCTCCGTATCATGTGTTCAATATATCAACCGCTCGTTTCTCGTCGATAGCAATAGCGATTGTTAGCTCACTTTTACATTTTTGTTAGAACCCAGTCATGGATGTGTGTCGCGGACTTGTTCAGTTAATCGTCGGGTCAAGAGCAGGTTTGGACACACTACACTGATGGAACGCTGCTTTTAGCCAGATTAGGAGATTAGAACAATGGCAACTGATTCCGACGACGTTACACCTGGTTAGCTGTCTCAGTGTTCTCTAAACATTATAATCGGCTGTAACCGTTAGTTGACACCATCTATTTAATATGTTGAAAAAACATTCATCCCATGCTCATAGTCATAGACTAATATGTGCCACTGTTACAAAGATCATTAGTGATATGCATATTGTTCTCAGTAAACAATGCATGATGGGTATGGTTACAATCCATTTTCATGCAAACTGTCAAAAGATGATTCATAATCAATAGTATATTCCATGGGCTTTCATAACCACGATTGGGTAACAAGACAATGACAACACAATCCAATTTTTTCTCTCTCTGAAAATAGCATTATTTCCAAGATATTTAAATGACCATGTTTGTCAGAATTAGCCAACATGTACACATACGTCACAAACTTGGAATACTAATTAAGTTAGGATTCTCGATCTACCAATGTACACGGGGCGGGTGGTAGCGCAGTGGTAGAACAGTTGGACGTCGGAGCCAAGGTTCCAGGTTCAAATCCCACCCCGGGGGCCCGGCATAAATGTTCGCGAAAGTTGCCTTTCTGACGCGATATTGATAGGATGCGATATATCTGACAAGTCGTGATATAAGTGAAAGAATCTTGAAAGCGACTTAAAACCCCAATCCAAACAAAAAAAGCCACAATGTACTGTACATATTTTGTATTCCGAATGTAGCCAGGTGTGATATTTGATGCTCCTACTGGTCTCAGCCAGCGGGGTTACCCCTTTGTCTCAGTCAGTGGTGCATTGGACTCGCAATCCAGCAACTTGGGTTCGAATTCCAGGATCGGCTTGATCCTCTGTTTCACAATCATTTATAAAATCATGTTAATTTTATTTGGTTCAACCAACACAGCCCCCGAGACATGCCAGACTTGATTGTTTTTGCATGCTTTTTTCCTGCAAAAAAACCCAAACAAACAAAAAATAATAGTGAATCTGTAGTCCCCCAACAAAATAGGATATTATTTGAACTAGTAAATAGCTTTTAATATGTTTTTATCATTAGGCCAAAATAAAATAGGGATGTGTTTCCTGTAACATTGTCATTGATTTTCAAAATAGGATAGATAGGTAGGTAAAACATTTTATTTTATGAAAACAGTATATTGCCAAAAATATAGGGTAGGACATTTATTTTAACATTTTATTTTTCAATAAACAGTTTAAAATTATAAATGGTGTACAATCATCAGTTCTTTAGCAGGACTCTACATTAACTTTTTGAGGCACCTATCCATGTGTCCTGTAGGACGTGAAACAACTTGCCCTGTAGGTTAAGGGTTTGTTAATCTGGGCTATTTCACCTGTCCACCTGTGGATGATACCTGTCCCGGGCAGGCGGACAAAACATTACTGTCGAGCCCTGTTTAGGTTTATTCAATATAGATTTGTCGCAAATGGGTGAAAGATTCCCACAGCGACGTTAAATTCCATAATCATTCACTATATAAATTTAGTGTTTGAGTCACTGAAAAAGTGTATGCTCACAAACTCTAAGAATGGTTTGGTTTTATTTCTGTAAACCATGGTAGACTGGGAACTATTTTTTTTAATGGTAGACCTTATTTCACAGGGCATTAAAACTATTGACACAACATGGCAACGATCAGGAAGCAACTGCAACTGGTTTCCATCATTTCCCAGATGTTTCATAGTTTCTTGTTAGTGCTTTGAAGGTACATGTATCCAAACAACTATTTATTAAATATGAAAGTGGAGCAAGTCAAAGACAAGGGTCAAGGTCGGCGTCATAAACAAAAATAATCTTTTACATTCATGAAAAAAATGTCTTATGATCTCACGCTTATTTTAGGGTCAGTCAGGTTACCAGAAACACAGCTATTATTCTGATACGCCATATGAAGAATAGTGCTACTCCTGCTCGTACAGAAAAAGTATTTGTTAATAATTATAATAATTATTATTATCATCATCATTATTATCATTATTATTAATATAATAAATAATGTGTCAATTTATATTATTAGCCAAATTCTGCACCAAAGTCCACACATGCTACATTATTACCCCAGTCATTGGATCAGTGTGTAGTACTGTGTAGTTACTTTCTCTTCTCAACAGAATACATCCTGAACTGCCATCAATGTTCCAGGTGCTTGAAGGTTAACATTCGCATTTCTTTCTCATCCATTCTTGGTCAGTCACCAGTTTAATCATAAATGTCATCATTTTGATAACGGTAGTCTTTTATAGTAGATCAACACATTCAGTGAGGATTATCCATTGTTGCTAGTCTGTAACCATGGCGACAGTCAGACTACAGAATGAGCCAGTCCTTATCTATGAGGACCCAGGAATTGACAATTTCATGCATGCTTTGATCCTTCATGCTGGTTTAGGTATGCCAGAATGATTCTGCACATTAATTATCCCTAAGCATGTTGACAAATTTGATATGAATCAATTGTCAAGTGAGCTATAGAGCCATCAGTAATGTGTATACCAGTATATATATATATATAAAATTGTATTGGTGTTCTTCGTAGTGACAAGATCATCATTGCACACAATATTTCTATTTATTATTTTTCTTTTTTATTCTAAATAATATTACTAAGGAAAAATATGAAAATATATCTACCTACCTACAGGTAACCATATTTTGCAGGCAATATTACATTTTTTATTTTTTTTATTTTTTATTTTTAAACATAATATTACCGGTACTGAGGAAAAATATGAAAACATATCTACCTGTAAAACGGTTTCAGTAACAATTTAAAATGTTTATGTGTGTAGGAATAAAAGAATGTTTTGCCCGATTGGATTTTAATTTGGGAACGAGATAACGACGACCAGAAAGGCCCAAATATTCATATAAATAGAAAAATAGAGGGGTTCAATCACATCTGATTTTGGCAAAATGCTGTGGAAGACAAGCAGTGAAAATCAACAACTCACATGGCTGGCATGCACCAGCAATGTTGACCTAACAACTGCACATTGCTAACGCATACGCCTTCCTATCATACAGGTGTAGTGATATAAATTTAGATTGCAATTAAACTGCGTGGAACCTACTTCATTTGGAAGACAATATCATGCATATTACTTAACATACAAATATAGCACGGCACAGACAATTGAATGCATGCAAAACCTACTTTTTCTACGGAATACTTGGCCACCATTGACAATGAGAAACTGCTATGAAAAACTTGTTTGACTTTCATCCAAGTAGCTATAGTTACAAGTAATCCCCTCAGGCTTATATAAGCTGTTCAATCACAGGGCGCCAGATTGAAAATCAATATTAGGCCTATACTTACTATGCTTTTATTTGTATGTGTTTCAGTTGAACTCGATAATGTTTTAACGTGAACGATGCTGGAATGACGTCGACTTCCTATGTCAGTTGAGAGTAGTTTTATGTGGGCAGTGATGGCGTTCAAGTCCCTGTGGAACAAGAAGTGGCTCTCCACGGACAACTACCGCCCCCCGGAAAAGGACGAGCAGGTCATGGTGGCCGACTCGCTGATGGCGGAGATGGACTTCCACATCCGCGAGATCGAAAAGAAGCGTCTGGAGATCGAGGAGGACGAAAAGAGACGGAAGACCGGAGTGGATTACTCGTGGCTCGTCAGCAGCACTCCGAAGATGTACGAGATACCTCAGCTGGAACGCCTGGAGCTGGAGGAGCTGTGCTACAAGATCGAGACCACTGAGTGCGGCAAGGTTATCAGCATGTTCCGCGACACGCTGCTCCGCGAGAGGGACGTCCACGAGCTGCCCGGTCTCATGAGGTCGTGCGTGTTGCAGGTGGTGGAGCAGAGGCCCAAGGAGGTGTCCCTGAGCGAGTGGATGTCCAAGAGAACGATGAGCCTGTCCAATCTCAAGATACGCAACAACCCGAAAGTGGCACCCAGCTCCGGGATAGAAGACGTGGAGATGCAGGAGGGCGTTCCGCGAGACATCCGCGCCATGAGCATGCCAGACTTCAGTGTGGAGAGGTCGTCGCTTCGATTCTAGGACAGCAAGTCTTTATAAGTCAGATTGACCGTGCATTTAGTGATGTGGTGGTCTTTTCATTGATCACAACAAACTTTACTGGATATCTTGAGTATGTCTCATAATAAAGTCTCATAATGTCTCATTGTAAAGTACTGGACAACTGCACTGTCCCATAGACTCATTGTAAAGTATACTGGACAACTGGAATGTCTCATTGTAAAGTACTGGACAACTGCAATGTCTCATAGACTCATTGTAAAGTATACTGGACAACTGGAATGTCTCATTGTAAAGTACTGGACAACTGCAATGTCCCACAGACTCATTGTAAAGTATACTGGACAACTGGAATGTCTCATTGTAAAGTATTGGACAACTGCAATGTCTGATAGACAACTTGTAAAGTATACTGGACAACTGGAATGTCTCATTGTAAAGTACTGGACAACTGCAATGTCTCATAGACTTATTGTAAAGTATACTGGACAACTGCAATGTCTCATTGTAACGTATTGGACAACTGCAATGTCTCAATGTAAAGTCTGCAGGACAACTGGAATGTCTCATTGTAAAGTACTGGACAACTGGAATGTCTCATTGTAAAGTCTTCTAGACATCTAGAATATATCTTGATGTACAGTCTACTGGAGGGCATCTCAAAGTAAAGTTTACTAGCCCACGTTTCATGATAGAGTGGTTCCAATAGTCCATGCATAAATCGAAGTTTACATCATTTTCTGCTATAGCAAAGGCATGACGTATCGTACATATGCACCATGCTTCATGGCCAGACTACAGTACAACCCTTTCATAAAACAGTCATGGAGTATGTTCAACAGTAGAGTCTACTGTACATCTGGAATAGGTTTCGCATTAATTTTCTTACCCTGCATTTCACAATAGGGTCGTACTGTAGTCCAGGCTCCCGTTCCACAGAACAATCGTAGTTATACAAGAGTCGTAACTCAATATTTAGCATGTAAGAGTTACAACTCTCATAGACCTACAACCATTCTGTAGAACAAGACCCAGGCCTAAATCGGGGTGTACGCCATGCTTTTCCTACAGCAGGATATGACAGTGTGACGTAAACCTTGATTTATGCCAGGCCTGCAGGTACAACCCTTTCATGACACGCAGGCCTGGTCACTTCTGATAAGACAAGTTATAACAAAATCATCAAAATCATAATGTGCCAATTGATCAGAATTCCATTGGTGGCTTTGCATGACTATTTTTTTCACTGTGTTAAGAGATGGCTGTTCTTGATTACTAATTTACATGTTGTACCTGACAAACCCTTGATATATATAGCAATCCAAAAAATGTACCACATGTTTCATTCTAGTAATTATTTTTTACTCTAATTAGTTCTGTTATTATTAAGTGGTCATAAGATCCACACGTGTTGTATGTGTAAACAATATTTACATCAAAATATAGCTGTAAATGTTACCGACATTTGACATTGATGCATTGTCAGCAGGTTAGACACGAACCAATGGGATTGTCTGAGAGAAAATATGTCAACTATTATGACATAACAGTGGGCGGGTGGTAGCGTAGTGGTAGAACAGTTGGACTTCGGAGCCAAAGGTTCCAGGTTCAAATACAGCCGCGGGGGCCCGGCATCAAAGTTACCTTTCTGACGCGATATTGATAGGATGCGATGTCTGTAGAGTAGCAATGCAGTTATCATCCTTGGTCTTTTTAGTACCAGCCGGTGCTCGCAGGTTTACTGCAACATTCAGCGCTACGGATGTTGCGGGTTTCCTCCTGCCCTAAACTGACAAGTCGTGATATAAGTGAAAGAATCTTGAAAGCTACTCTAAACCCAAATTTAAAAAAAAATAATAATTTAAATGACATAACAGGTATATAATTGTTATGATATGACATGGTTTGAACCAGGGCAATTTAATGTATCGCTATGGCTTCATTTGATTTGGGATCAAGTCGAGTGCTTCATACAGGTGTGCATTACATGTTTTAATATTTCAAACAACACGAACAGGACAAGTGTTGACGAACAGGACATGTGTTGACGACTCAAGTGAGGACAGTATGACTGACCAATCACCGAGGATTGTAGGCACTCTGTTCAGTAACGTCACAACTCTTCTGGCCCTCGCTGAATTGGGGGAGAATGTTCACATGTTGAGGGTTGTGTTATTGGCATTTAGTTTGAAATTCTTGAACTTGATTCAATGCTAAAGTCCAAAACAAAATGCAGCCTATGTGTGATTACCATGAGTTATCAAGCCCTGTTGAATTGGATGTCATGAAAGTATGTGCATAAATTACCTATCTCAACAGTATTAAAATAGGTGAAAATACACATGTGCAATCAGCTAGTATATTTCCCAAATATCAATGTTGCACAGCATTCATTAGTCACAATGCTTGCGTAAATTTCAGTTTCGAGTAATTGAAAGTTTTGTTTTGGACTATCTCCTATGCAATATTGTCTAGATTATGCAATCAACATGTGAACTTTCAGGGTCCAATTGATTTGTTTCTTAAATACAGCCTGTCATCGATGATTCAGACTGCACAATAATCTTATTATTCAGTGTTATCCTTACAGTCATCAAGTATTGGTGAAAGATTCCCCTTGTGATGTAAAACAATAATTCACTCACCTATAATTATTGTCTAGCTTTAGCTTTTTTGCAAGTAACCATTTAAAATCATCTCAGTATATTTCGCATATTTTTCTGGAAACAGTATGAAAATCATTTTATTATCAGGGATGAGAATCTTCGATTGAATTTGAGGCTCCGGAGAAATTATTTTTGTTTGTCATCTAGTTCTGTGACCATCTGAGAATGAATGTAGTTGATAGAGACATTGTGATAACATATTTGCATATAAAACTGTATTAAGCCAAAAACATGTTGATCCTGATAATATATGAAATATTCATGTTTAGTATTTTTCATCAGTACAATTATCTTGTATTATTTTAGTTCAGTGTTCAGGTTTATTATTGTAATTTAAATTCCTCCCTCTTCTGTATTAGCAGAATCGTGAAATTTAATATAGGAAAATCGAGCTGTATACTTTATTAATTTCATGAATTACATTTTATGTTGTAAGAGTTTCAAACAACAATGAATGAAGGCTGTAGATATGTTGTCAGTAATTTGATTGCAATACTCGTATGACTGTTGTACATAACTAATATACCAATATGCTCAAATGTTATCAACCGCCTATTGGATATATTTATGAATATAAGTTTATTAAATTATTCCTATATATAGAAACATATGTGTTAATATTTACAAGCAGGCTAGTCATGCATGTTGAGTTATGGTTACCACTCGGCCAATTGTTATACAAATAAGATTTTTAAATGTATACCTATTTTTAAGTTCGATTAAATGTGTTTTAAAACCAGTTCAGAGTTTCGAATATGTGCATACCATTTGCGTGTCAAATGTGAAAGCACATTATTTTTTAGCATAATGCTATTAAAATGCTTATCACAACCACCAGAATATTTTACATTAGTTTTAACAAACATGTAACGCAAAATAGATGATAAACTCGCATTATTAGCACTACAGCGCCTCAGCCAGTTGTTGTTCACATGCTTTCATCTTTGACACGTGCACGCATATTCTGTACGTAATGGAAACTCTGACCTGGCTTATTATTTAGGTTTATTCGTCAGTGTGATGCATGTATGTGTGTGTCTTGTTTATGAATTGTATGCAATATTAAAATTTATCTGGATTATTACCTATTTAAACTGTATAAATGACCAATAACACATTTGATAAAATGATGACCGGGCCCCCGTTTCACAACGACATCCTAAATTTAGGAGCTCCTAACTTTATGACCCAGTTAATCACCTCCTAAGTTAGATGCCGATTTAAGAAGGGATAAGACTTGTGACGTCGTCGTGAAACACTTGTTACGAGGTGACAACACTTGGAACTGGTTTAGGAGATCCTAAATAGTTAAGAGACCTTTGTGAAACGGGGGCGTGGTGCTCATCATTTCTTCATTTGCCAGGAAAATACAATAACTAGTTGCTCTATGTATTTTAATTAGATAAGAACATTGGAAGATTAATTGGTATAAAATGTGTTAATAATAAGAATGTATATAATTTTATTGTTAATATCCCACGAATACCATCTAATGTGAGATTCTGAACTGTCTTGGCAATAGTTGACCAATAGTTGACGAAATGTGCTTAGTTAGTGAAAGTAGTAGAGCATGATTATCAAAAGACGTTAGCAAAGAAACCACGTGGTAGAGCATGATTATCAGAAGACGCCACCAAAGAAACCGCGTGGTAGAGCATGATTATCAGAAGATGCGTTACGAAAGAAACCACGTGGTATAGCATAATTATCAGAAGACGTTACCAAAGAAACCGCGTGGTAGAGCATGATTATCAGAAGGTGCGTTACCAAAGAAAACACGTGGTAGACCTTGATTGTCTGAAGACGTTAGCAAAGAAAACACGTGGTAGAGCATGATTATCAGAAGATGCGTTATCAAAGAAAACACGTGGTAGAGCATGATTGTCTGAAGACGTTACCAAAGAAAACACGTGGTATAGAGTATGATTATCAGAAGACGTTACGAAAGAAACCACGTGGTATAGCATGATTATCAGAAGATGCGTTATCAAAGAAAACACGTGGTAGAGCATGTCTGACGACGTTACCAAAGAAAACACGTGACAATAGTCTTCTTAGTCAGTGCCCGTGTTTTAAAGAGGTGCATATATGAATACGACTTGGCTTTTTTCCCGTCGACCCTCTCTTCCTGCGCGATCAGCTCCAAGATGGACGTGTCTGGTATTGGCTTCTTGTTATACACCGCCATCTTGTGTATCACGCGCCTGGCTTCCTCTAGACGGCCTTTGACAGTCAGCCATCGAATGGACTCCGGAACGAAACTGAAAGTAATGTAAAAGATTAGTTATATTCCAGGATGAAACTGAATGTGTTACTGGAAGAATGTTTCACATGTCATATTACATTCTAGATAAATAGATCTAAATAACTAAATAAATAGATACAATTAGATGAATGAATGAATGAATGAACTAATAAATAAATATAAATGATAACAGTGTACTCACAACCACGTGAGCAAGAGAGGAGAGCCAATGATGGCACAAGCTAAATGGATCCATTTCCAGTTCTGAAGGAGCCAGGTAAGGACGCTAAAAAGTACTACGCCAAAGCTCCAGGAAGGCAGAGACGCAATTATGCCGCGGTACTTGGTCCCGACGAATTCTACTTGGTAGAGATAAGTGACCGTCAGCACCATCCCTATGGCAATGCCTGTGACCAGTCGTAGTACAGTGAACATCACCCAGGATACAGAGAAGGCCGCGATCAGATTGCACACACAGTTGATCAGCAGACCAAGGTAGACCATGTGCTTCCGGCCGTAGTAGTCTGCGCAGTAACCAGCGAAGGCGGCCCCCACCAAAACGCCAGACATTTGTATTGAGATGATTGTATTTGATACCCACTTCAGGTCACACACCAGATTCCACTGAAATACGTAATTATAGGCTTCCATTAATAATAACAATAATGTGAACATTTCAATATGCGTCAAATCCACTCTCGAAAGCATGCTCATAGCACTACATTATTACCTCGGTCATTGCATCTGTGTGCCCTCAATTCCTTCTCAACTGCATGGGGAGTATGCAATCCAAGCTGCGCTACAATTTTACAAGCAACAAGCAACCGTGTGATACACACAATAATGTTAACCCTTTAAGATAACCCAGCGGTTATATAGTGCTATTTCCAATAATAATAATAATAATAATAATAATATAATAATAATAATAGTGTCATCCCATTATAATATCAAATCGCGCTAGGTGGTAGTTCTCTGTCGTTGTATCTGTATACCAACCTTAGACACAATGGTGTCAATATCAAAACTATAGGTCCTCTCGTTTGTTGAATTCCACTCGCAGTTTTTATGACTTCCGTTCAAAAATGTACTTCCATTTTCATCACGTGACTCATACCACCAATCAGGTTCCACGCCAGCAAATGCCATCATCATCATTGATGGTGCAGTAATGATTTTTATCAACGAGAGCAGGGTCACGATAATAATTTGGTAATATCCGAATTCTCCCAAATCTGAAATGAGTCCTTCCAAATGCATGGCGTATTGTGCTCTTAATATCGATAGCGTATAGTGACGGAACAGCTTTTCTTGGTAGAGTGGTCGTATATTATGCGGTTGCAGGAAGAATGTAAGCACTTATCCACACCTTATAGGGCAGAAACCGTCGGTGATCTTGCGATTAGCTGAAACATTGAACATAAATGCTCTAAATAGGCCTACTTAACCGTGTCGAAGATGTAATTATTTACTAAATAAATAGTTTGGCAATTCATGTAACTGATGCTACTGATGTGAGAAGTAAATAAAAATCATTGTTCCAAATGACAGATACGGTAATTATATCCAGAAAGATATATGTCTTCAAAATGACAACTCAACGTAACATCATCGCCGTCCGCCGTTATTCGACAAGTTTTGTTTTTTTTATTTTATTTTTTTAAATTGTGGTTTAGAGTCGCTTTCAAGATTCTTTCACTTACTAGTATATCACGACTTGTCAGTTTAGGGCAGGAGGAAACCCGCAACATCCGTAGCGCTGAATGTTGCAGTAAACCTGCGATCACCGACTGATACTGACAAGACCAAGGACGTTAACTGCATTGCCACTCTACAGACATCGCATCATATCAATATCGCATCAGAAATGTAACTTTCGCGAACATTGATGCCGCGCCCCCGAGGCGGGATTTAAACCTGGAACCTTTGGCTCCGATGTCCAACGTTCTACTACTGCGCTACCACCCGCCCCTTCATAATCTGTATCTGTTATCCAAAGTGGAGAACATACCCTATATTAAATGTTACACAAACGCGTTCATAAAATCCAGTTGAATTGCTTGTCATATAAAATAAAGAGAATGAGTAAATTGGCCGTGTCGCAACAGCGATTTCTTTTTAATAAATACCCAACTATTTATTAAGTCTTATACGGTGTGTCGGTAACTAAGGTTGATTAATCGCCAGAAGGATTTTTGGAACAAACAAGTTACAGAGGAAATGCAATCATAGAAGGTAAATATCGAGCAGTGAATACCTGCGGCGAAAGCAATAGTTGGTTCTCAATGAGCAGTTGCCGATTACTGTCAGTAAAACGCTAAAAAGAAATCTTTCGGGACTGTTTACAGTTACATATACAAATAATATACGAACAAAGTATGTTTTAATTAACTGGCCTTCAGTTGATATATTAGTTGTGAAAACTCTTGCAGATGGATATTTCACACACTAATATTAGATAGCAGGCTCCAAGGTTACGAAGTATTTTTGAGTACGATTTACGTCAAATCGGGAATATTTAACCCATTATCTCACACCCTCTTTTCAGTATAATCAAACTTTGTTGGCATTCTTTCACACTGACGAATGGCTTCATAATGTAGAGGTACTGATAGAAAAAACCTGTCCCGGGCCCTCCCGTACGAAACGGTGTAACTGTAAGGTAGCTTTAACACCAAACTTAGCCAGACTATACGATTGCAATATTTGTAGTTAAGCAATACCTTACATTTCTGCTGTTTCGCACAGGAGGCCCTGGAGAGGTTTACTCTATCACTATGCTACACTATGGACATTCCTCAGTGTGGAAGAACGCAAAATAAAAAGGTTTGATTAAAAGTGAAGTGTTATGTTTGAATACAGAGAATGGTATAATCGTCACGTATGGGTGAAAGATTCCCGATGTGATTTTCGCAGTGTGAAATCCTGTTTTTTTCTCGGAGGACATTCTTCGGTATCATAGGACGTGTCCTCCTCAGAAATAGTATCACCAGAAACAAGAGCATGCCTTATTCATAGAACCTATTGCGACACGAGAACGTTCAGATTCACAGATCGATTCTGGATTTCCAGCATTGTCCCATTTACAGCTCACGGTATGAGAACATGCCTGACTTGGTAACATTTTCGATATGTTCGATTGAGAGACTAGGCTAAGTGTTTACGTGCTGTCAACAATGATCATGTCTATATAGGACCAACTCACTTGGATTTGCGTTTGCAGAATCGAATAAACGGACTGTTGTTACTATAAAAACAGTATTATTAAATTTTGCCACATATACTGATCACTTGATTATTGCCTTTCTGGAAATCGAACAATGAATGCTCATCATGCTTGCGATGTCTGTGACGAATATATATTATATACTCTCAATCACATGATCACCGCCAAATTACAGACAAATTAGGGTATAAAGGTAACCACGTGTCTCGTTATTATGCCGGCTGACGTTGCATAAATCCTCTGTTATTGATTGTTAATTAATGACTGTTCGCGGGTCTCGGGTAACCTCATTAGAACCAGGCAGTAACCTTCATTGATCTTGTTTCGTGGAATGGGATAAACAGTCGGGTGCCAGGCCCCGGCCATCTCTTATCACGTCATAATTGTCAGAGTCTTAACACAGCCGTTATGTCACCGTATCCTGATCTTTGCACGTGTGGTGTAACTGATGACTCGTTAAAAAAAGTGACATGCTAACAAACGTATTTATGTCAGACGCAAGCGTAATCCAGTTAATATCTGGAATATTTGATGTTGATGACGTTGCCGTTTAATTGAGATACAGCATCAAATTTTTTACACATATGCTAGAGCATTTATTAAATGTGTCACACTTTCTAGAGAATGGTATGCATCAAAGTCTAGAGTACCAATTTATGATACATTCTACAGTATGTGCTACATATTCTAAACTACAAATGCGTCACATTCTACATGTTCTAGTATATGGACGTTCCATACCAGTCTAGAGTGTCAATATATCGCGTTTAACATACCATTTTTGTGATGAGTTTTTCATTTTTTTAAATACGGATCCATTGACGAATCACTGTTATACATCAGTAACGTTACTAAATTAACAAAAAGAATCCCTTCATTCTGAAAATTATACATTATTTGTTTCGAATTACTGTAAACCAAACAGCAATGGTTACGATGGCCTTAGTAGAATAGCTCAACCTATTTGTTCACGAGCTAGGGAGTAGCTCAGTACAATTTCAATAAAACAACAGTCGTTACTATCTCTTTCTGAAACCACCCTTCTCTCAAGATGGCGAGATCATTTGTACCAGGAACTAGGATACTCACCAGTTACACTGCACCTACTTCCCAACTCTCGGATACCATAATATTAGGTATCTGATACACTTAACGAGGGCAGGGTTTTTATCTGGAGGTACCCAGTACCGTCTGAAACCAGCAATGCTACATATACTGGTATTATATACGCCGATGTAGGTCAGAGGAAACGATATGTGCTCATCCTGCACGACGACTGCGAATATTGAATATATAGTGGGTTGTGTATGTTTATTATTAATTATTATCATCATCATCATCATCATTATTATTAGTAGTATTAGTAGTAATTATTGTTGTAGTATTGTTGTTGTTGTTGTTGTTATTGTTGCTGTTATTGTTATAGTAGTGGTAGTAGTAGCAGTAGTAGAAGTACTTTTAATAGTAATAGTAGAAGTAGTATTAGTATTAGTATTAGTAGTAATAGTAATAGTAATAGCAGCAGCAGTAGTAGTAGTAGTAGTAGTAGTAGTAGTAGTAATAGAAGTAGTAGTAGAAGTACTTGTAATAGTATTAGTAGAAGTATTATTATTATTAGTAGTAGTAGTAGTAGTAGTAATAGTAGTAGTAGTAGTAGTAATATCAGCAGTAGTAGTAGTAGTAGTAATAGTAATTGTAATAGCAGCAGGAGTAGTAGTAGTAGTAGTAGTAGTAATAGTAATAGTAGTAGTATTAAGTAGTAGTAGAAGTACTTGTAATAGTAGAAGTAGTAGTAGTATTAGTAGTAGTAATAGTAATTGTAATAACAGCAGCAGCAGTAGTATTAGTAGTAGCAGTAGTAGTACTAGTAGAAGTAGTAGTAGTAGAAGTACTTGTAATAGTATTAGTAGTATTAGTAATAGTAATTGTAATAGCAGCAGGAGTAGTAGTAGTAGTAATAGTAGACGTAGTAGTAGAAGTACTTGTAATAGTAATAGTAGACGGATTAGTAGTAGTAGTAGTAGTAACAGTAGTAGTAGTAGTAGTAGTAATAGCAGCAGTAGTAGGAGTAGTGGTAGTACTAGTAGAGGTAGTAGTAGAAGTACTTGTAATAGTAATAGTAGAAGTAGTTGTGGTAGTAGTAGTAGTAGTAGTAGTAATAATAGCAACAGCAGTAGTAGTAGTAGTAGTAGTAGTAGTAGTAGTAGTAGTAGAGGCAGTAGTAGTGGTGCTATTATACTGCAGACCTTGACATCTAGAGCAGATACTAGATGTATACTGTACAGAACCACATATAGTTCCCATCGTCCCACGTGTTCCATATACAATAACAACATGTACAGGAGCTATATTTTATCAGCATCTTATTACCATGACAACATTGGCTGCTCTAAGAGATCATTGGATAAAACACGGCCTAATAACTGTATCCTAGTTAGGCTGCTGATAAATTAAAGTCATATAGTTAGTGTTAGCTAGTGCCTAGTGGAGACTCCACTTCTTCTGCCATGTAGCTGTCGGAATGCCAATGTCCATTTCATATTTTAAGAAGCTAGACATTTATATTTGTAGACTTTCTAGTTATGAAATCTCGAAAAAATCCAATTTTATATTCCTTATACATTCAACATGTAACATTCATTGGTAAAGCAACTTACTTGAAAGGGTCTTCCAATAACTATCTCTATATTCAAATATACTGCTGAAATCTGCAAAGTTGTTGGAATTATAAATTTAATTTATATGATTATTCATTAATACATTTGCTAAAGCAATAGTTGCCACCCAAGCTTTGAAATTGCTTAGAACTTCATGAAGTGTAACCTGGAGATCTTATAAGCGACGTAAACTAAAAGAACCAAGTAATTTTAGGGCGCATGTAGCATTATTTCTGTCAATATAATGAGTCGATACATAATATTCTCCTAAATGTATCTAGATAGATAAACGTCATCTGCAAGAGCATCATATTGTTTGCAGTTCTCTTTTTTCTATCCAAAAAAAATGATTAGTCCATTGATATGATGTTTGCTGAAAATCAACATCGCACGGCAAGTGGAGTGATAGTCAATTACATACATTCAAAAGCCCAACAGAACCTATTCGAAAGTTCACAAGAGGGATATATAGATTTCTGAGACTGGCTCCTAGTAATGCTGTGTCTGGGGACCAGCATGTCGAGATCAGTGTGGCTACGCATAGCCTGAAGTAACGGTGGCATCGGAAATATGGATCTACTGAGTTCTTCAAAAGTGCTTATTATTTTGCATTATATGGCAGCGCCAATACTAGAGTGCATTGATTCACGTCGGCAGTCTTTCATTAAATGTCCAGTGTTCTTCTATAACCAGTATGCTCTCGAACAGAGAACACTTAATGATTCTCAGAAAAAGATGAGAGACTTCCGCAGACATGAGATGTACCCACGAGCGTCCGGTGCAAAACGATGTCTACTTGAAGCCTTCCCGTGGGCAAAAGTGAATAACCGGGTGTCCAAGGTGACATGGATCCCGCAATGCTCTATCTGCCTGGGAACGTGTTTGTTTAAACAAATATACTAAAACTTTCAATAGTTGTCTGCATTCATGAGTGCATGTCTGAGCTGAGTTCGTTGCGTGCAGTCGTTTCTGTAGTGGCTTATTGCGTAACGTCATCGATGATCCGCATGCACCGAGATAGTTATGGAATACTACAATATGTCTACCAGACGTATCGAGTTGGTTAATCTGACAGACTAAATTCCGTCTAGCAAACACATGGGCGTCTTTACACAATCAGACGATAAAAACATGTCTACTGCAGCCCATACCACAAGTGGTAAATAGAAAATAAGTTGCATGCCTCATTGCCACTCATGCGTCCCAAGGATGGACCAATCTGCCGAAATCAGCAATGCCGGAAGGCAGCTGTACAAACAACAAACACGAAGCAGAAGAAGACGACGCATGTAGGATAACCAGTAGACTGAAGCTAGTCTATCACGCATGGAGGTCGTTAGACTGGTTCCACCCCGGCATCCCCAGTCCCATTACACAGTCACACATGTCAGTCCACCAAACACACGTAGATAGTTAACTAGACTGGTGTTAGTCTATCCCACACATGGAGGCTGTTTAATAGTCAGACTGAACCTAGTTTATCACATTAATTAAGAATTGTTTAAACAGTAAGCGAGACTGAAGTCAGATGCATATGGAGGATGTCGAAGCCAATAGTGATCATATAGGCCGCTAACAAGAATGTTCAGCTAGATATAACCACATAACGTGAACAATTGACTTCGTTAGTATCACGCCATGCTGTCATGAAAGTATTGGATTATATAAACGAGATATTAGTTTCCATGTGTAATTATTTGGTCAAATATACAACCATCTGGACACACATAAATGGTAAATGTCTTTATCACCCAATACTGCCTTTTCGCAGTAGATATCGCTTTTAAATAACAAGCGATATCTACAGCAATAGACATTCTTTGACCCAATTCTTGGTTTATTTGATTGTGATGTCATGCTGTAGATATCGCTTGACACAAGTATTTGATTGCTTAACCATTGTCATCGCTACAATTGTGGTGTCGTAGCATTGCTATGATGTCACACTGCAAATGCACAGCAGCCTAAAGATTTGACTTCACAGTAAAATCTTTATGAGGTGTCATTTTTCTTCTTTTATGACTTTAAAATGATATTTGTTGATAAATAGAATCTCACCCTCGTGTCTTGGAATATCAAATATATCAACACGAGTCGATGAAAGTTATTAAATCCTCGGATTTAATATTCCAATATCAAATATATCAACACGAGTCGATGAAAGTTATTAAATCCTCGGATTTAATATTCAATATTCCAATATCAAATATATCAACACGAGTCGATGAAAGTTATTAAATCTTCGGAT
>JAUTBT010010958.1:0-24164 GCA_032361225.1 Lepetodrilus schrolli
CACAGTCAAGCAAAATATGCTTGACCATGATGTCCTCGTCACAACCAACACACCGAGGCCTATCCTCGCCTTTTAAAATGTATGAATGTGTAAAAAAATACATAATTTAGCGACTAATTTGGGAGCTATGGTAACCTGGTAACATGCATTTGGTGACCAGTATTTCACTTATTTTAAGTGTTTCTGGATTGGCTCCTTGGAAAATTTTGTAACTTTTTGACCTGTAGTGTATTAGGAATAATATTTGTTTTGACATATGTATATTAAAATCAATTGTAGTTTTGGGACTATTAAATTTAACAACTTCTATCATTTTATAATGTAAACAGTAATGATTATACAATATACTCAGCAAGCAATGGAAGTTTAGGAAGAATCAAGTCAAATTCCCTCAACATCGTTATAAAAATTAGGACTTCACAGAACATGACAAATGCAATAAGCTTCAAAGCTAAGATTCTCACCCTGAAAAAAAAGGTATCCTATGTATTTTAAAAAATAAGGGATCTAAATCATGTACACAAAATGTCTAAATAATCAGCAGTTTTGTAATTACAATCCATTAATCGACATGCAAAACATTATTTTATTTACACATCGAGGGGGCAGTTAATACGCGTCTAGAACTTACAATGGATTCATGTATAAAACTTTCAATTGTCCATTCAAAGAAATTGACAACATATATGGACTTACTACTAACAGGTGTATGTTTGTGGCACAAGATGAACATATGAAATACATGAATAATGCTACTGATTACAATATCACAGAGGCCATTCTTCTAATACTGCATTCTCGTAAAGAAACTACACTGTATTAGCAAAATATTTCTTGTACTTGGCGGTATTCAAAACTGGCTAGAAAGACTAGCAAGTTTAGAGGGATAATTAATAAAATAACATTAAATTGTATAATTCTATCTTAGCTCAAAAATAACCAAATGTTGAAAAGAAAGTGAAAATTTGTAGAATTAGAATGTTTTGCATTAAAATGACTAGTACACTATGTGGTGGGTTTGGCAAATATAGTGTGATTTTACCTATGGCCAATTATATTATTGGTCATATGTAATATATAAGAGCTATATTTGCAAGAATCTGCACTTTCATGCATGAACAGCCACGCAAACCCATCGAAATAAATCCATTTATCTGCCATTGATAAACATTGTTTGTTTACAAAACATGCAAAATGGTGTCTATATCATGCCATACGTTAATCACATGGTTAGAAGAGAATGCTGTGATTGGTCAGTCAGACGATTGACAGATTGGCATAAACAACAGCTAACCAGCAGACTGCCAGGAAAATGAATTGATTTATCGATAACAGATCATTTGGTAGGAAATAAATCGCTATACATGGTGTACAATTATCAGTTCTTTAAGTTATACAATAGAATTTGGTGTTCGAGTCACTTTAACCTTCCTGTTGGAGTAATTGTAATGGCAACTCTGGGTGCCTTCAGCAATGAGAAGGATAATCATGTTTTATAATGCTCATAGAATATTTTTTCTTATCTATATAGTATCCAAGGGTTATGGTATCTTTCATTACCTCAAACAATATGTCTGCGGTACATGAATACATTGAATATTAGTATACTCTTACTTAAAAAAAACTTGATTTATCTCAATATTGCTCATGTTGGATTTACGATAGAAATTATATAAGTATTTTACATTTACAATTGTCATATGTAACCCTCTCCATGCTGGAGGAAACCGGAGATGCCCTAAAGAGCAGTGCTTGTGCCTAATCCAGCAGGGAGAGGGTTAATATACACAGGTGCATGCTTGCTTTTATCAACAAGCCTAATAAATTATGAGATTCTATGCACAAACTACATGCAATAAATATACAACATGGCAATATCGGTACACATGATGACAATGGAATTGTTAACTTTACTGCACATAATCCGTAGAGCGCATGATTTCAGTGGAAACACAAATAAAGCATACCCAATTCCCACTCAACAGAACAACGATAGCGCTACATGAGTGGCAACTCCTGTTACGTTGGCATGGAATGACGACTCTTGTAGTGCTACGGTCGTTCTAACAAGTAAATACGACCATATATGGAAACAACTTCGACAACATATTTTACAACTTGAACTGGTCTACACATTTACATTTTACAACAGTATCTTGTCAACAGTATCACACAGTACGACATTCAATGATTTATCAGTTTGGAATGTTTTCCTATGGGTCGTAAATTGTACCGGTATGCTACTATTACTGGTCATTTCATACTTTTGAATATGTCTAAGTACAAACAATATTTCAAAAGATGTGTATGCCTGGCTGACTGTTGACTGGACACCTGTCTACTAATGCTAAGTGGCAAGGTTTAGCGAATTGCATCAACAGAAAACCAGTTTAGTTTGTAATCTTAAAATACACTACCACATGTGTCTTCCCTTCCCATATGAAGATATCTATTTACCATTAAAGTATACATTATTTTCAAAATGAAAGTTACATTAATGTCGTATTAAATGTTTTACTGGAAAATTACATTGCAAATGCAGAATGGACAAATAAGTGATGATATGATATCACACTGCACAATATTTCAAATTTATGTCATTCATGAGATACATGTTTTGAGATGGCGAATAAAATGTATTTCAATGGGGACATAAAGTTGTTATTACACTAGTCAGAGCGAGTACTCGTTTTACGTCACAGTGGGAATCGTTCATCCATATGCAACCATTGTTAATATTATTATTATTATTATTACTAGGTACAAGATTGTGTAATATCTTATGCATTTCCCTAGATTTAAGTTTACACTGTGAAAACCCTTGCAGGCAGAAAAGGCAGACACTTGACCAGCAGCCAATGGAATTGCATGGTGAAAGTGAGTAAACCTTCCTGTGCCCATATCGGTGTGTTGTGATGAAGACTGCATCAACACACTGGAGCAATGACGTTGCTGTTGGGTCTACGTAGACAATGGATAGCTTAGCTTCAATGCATGAGTTTTGGGTCTGACAAATTTGTTGAACAATGTTACAGATTGGACATAATAAAAGGCAACAGGCACACAGGGTATAGTAACACTTATATACAGTACTTTCTATTCACAATTCTTTGACAAATGTTTTTATACGAGGAGTCTACAATGTTTCGTAGTGTCGAACACAGGCTCTCTTTAAAAAACATATTGACATACAGGAAACAATATCACAGTAAAATAAATATATCTTTGCTTTGGATAGAATATTCATAGAGGGCAACAACGGGAAACAACGAGATAGTAATAACATATGGGCACCGCACACGTGACTATTCATTCCCCCTGAAAACGCTGAAGTACGAGAGGCAGAGGTTTTTATGATGAAAATCAACTCTTGATCCAACAAGGATTCCATGCTTTGACTTCATGGCTGTCGAGACAGGTACAGCCATTTTAATGAGGTGATATGTCAGCTCTGATAATCTGGGTATGGTTTTTCGAAGCTCTCGTATCTACTACGAGACTATAAGCACTCTCGTAGCGATCTCTTATACATAGTGATTGGTGACTTACAAGAGAACTATGATCTCGTCGTGGATACGAGAACTTCAAGCAATGACACCCAGGCATTTAAATACAGCTGCAGTTGTCGTCTTCAGACTTGTAATTAGAGAAACGCAAACAGAATCACAAAGATATTTCCTTGCCTCAAGTCTGATACCAGTACTTCATGTTATACCGTACATGTCCACAACGTAAGCATATAAACAGGAACTCTCTATCCACATCCAGATGAACACAATAGTGGTCCGTCAGTTGCCATAATTGTGACATTTGTCAGAACATGTTCACACTGTGACAACCACACCTGAAGTGGAAAGTCTCGATGCTATGACTTTGGAATGGTTGGCCTAGAAGGCAGACTGGGAACATCGGGCAACTGGCGACGTATACGCGGGTGGGAGTTATCTCCCCTTGACGAGCTGCCCGCCGATGAAGGCGGTGATGGAGTCTGAGATATCCCTGATTTGGAGAATGAACGTAAAACAGGGGCAGGTAACCCAGTGGACGTTGTTACCATGTTCATGGCACCGACCCGGCTGAAAACAACCATGTACATTTTGTTAATATACCATGGAAGGAAAAATGTACAGATATATAATTATTTACTTAAACCACATTTCCTGGATAACACTGGTGACATTCTTGGACGAATGATGGAATATATAATTTTTAAAAAAAGTTTATTTTTACAATATATATGCTTTTCTAGATTATTTTTCACAAATGTGGTTTGTCAGTTAATGGCAAGAAACCTGAAACGCCGGCAACATATAGCATGCATAGTGTTGACAATAACCTGCGAGCACCAGCTGGTACTGTTAAACCCAGGATGACAACAGCACTATGAGTGCTATCGTGATTGGTGTGACCGCGGCTCAAGGCTCAAAACATATCATCTATCATCTAATGGGGGTGGGTGGTAGCACAGTGGTAGAACATTAGACTTTGGAGCCAAAGGTTCCAGGTTCAAATCCCACCCCGAGGGCCCGGCATCAATGTTCGCGAAAGTTACATTTCTGACGCGATATTGATAGGATGCACTGTCTGTAGAGTGGCAATGCAGTTATCATCCTTGGTCTATCAGTACCAGCCGGTGCTCGCAGGTTTACTGCAATATTCAGCGCTACGGATCGATGTTATGGGTTTCCTCCTGCACTAAACTGACAAGCAGTGATATAAGTGAAATAATCTTGAAAGCACCTCTAAACCCCAATTCCAAAAAAAAAAAGAGGAAATATTAATTATGTATCATCACTATGTCCTGCTAATGTGTTTCATTTTCCATTTAATTGGTCGCAGATAGACTGTGGATAGGTAAGAAGAAAGGTGTGTCTGTGTTAATACTCATAGTATACTTATTATTAGGTAACCATCTAAACACGTTGTGTAATGCTGGAAATCTAGTATATAGAAATGAAGAGAGAGAGAGAGAGAGAGAGAGAGAGAGGGGGAGAGAGAGATGGAGAGAGATGGAGAGGGAGAGAGAGAGAGAGGGGGAGAGACACAGACAGACAGCCAGGCAGGCAGACAGACAAACAGACATAGACCGACAATCAGACTGAAACAGATATAGACAGCCAGACAGAGTGAAACGAGAGAGAGAGAGAGAGAGAGAGAGAGAGAGAGAGCGAGAGAGAGGGGAAGGGAGAGAGAGAGGGGGAGAGATAGAAGAGGCGATAGGAAAGAGAGGAACAAAAATAAGAAAAACTACTATAGGTCTACGTTGTACTGGCAGCTGTATTATAATTGTACTGTTCGTGGTGTGAACGTACTAATGGAACCATACCTTATATGGCCATGCCTACATTGGGATGAGTACAAACGGGTCTCATCAACAAACACGTTGAGTTCAATTACCTCGAGAATCCCAAATAAAACTAGGAGAGAAAGTAAGTGATCATTAGGAAAGAAATGTAAAACGTGCTATGAACAATCCACAGTTTTTAGGATAATTAAACTATCCTATAATGAATAGGCAGCGTGTATTATCAGACGAGGATTAATACACGTACATTATGATTAGTTGTGATGACGGATGACAGTACTGACGTGTGGCCACAATTACTTACTGTGACTATGGGCTTGGTGAAGATGCCTTTATAAGAGTTCACGATAATTCAATTCCAGCCGCGACCACTATACCTATTAGCTGTATGTATACATCACCTGTTGGACATTATAGGATTAATTATGTCAGTGATCATCATCCCGGATGTTATATGAGTTGTTGATGTATTTACCCAATTCCATATTACTCCTTAATGACTACTCTTTTAATGTTCATAAAGAAAAAAACTGTTTACTTTGTAATTTGTCCATGTGGATGTTTATGTGTGCATAATTATATTTGTATATTTAATCTATTATCCGGTCAAATGTTACTTATTCGATTACGCTAGAAATAAACCTATTAGTCATTCAAGGACTTTCCATTGACTCACAGCTTTCTGAAACAAGAAACTATTCAGTTATTCAAGCTGTAGAGCATGAATTGTAATAATCTACCCAAATTATTCTACCCGCAAAACAAAACGAGATTAACACCCCAATACTTTTTCTCATTCAACAAACCAATTGTTAATAATGTTATGGTATAACAGTTCGGGTCGTAAGCGTGAAGCCCAGTTAAAATTATTATAATGATAATTGTAATTACAGCTTATACATGTAAATTCCATTTTAATAGTTATTAGTACAATTAAGAGTAGTGTCGTTACTCTTTAGTTACTAATCATTTGACGTTAATTACGCCCTAAAAAAATGTTGAAGTTTTGGTGTGCATAATTATATTTATAATATTATCACTGTAACGCCGGTTTGAAACAGAGCTCCGTGGGGACGGTGTACGGAAACAGGCTTCGCTATTACGGATTAAAAGCTGCCAGTTCACACGGCATATATTTCAATGACGTAACAATGCCCCGCCCCTCGTAATGTCATCATTGTTGTTAATCCGGTTTCAGGTCGTGTAGAGCGGACCCAGTTCATCTGACTTGTCAAAACCAGTCAACATTAATTTTTTTTAAACCTTAATAAAAAAAATTAAAATTTAAAATATCCGTACGTTTGTTGGACTAGTAATGCATAATTTTGCATTCAGTTATTAAAAGTAGCCCAATTCGTTTGTTCGTTTTAAAGCCTTAAGACGGTTTGAAGACGGTTTAAAGCTCTCGTGTGAACACAGCAATATAGACGTCATTATTATATTAATTGGGTCGATTATTACAAGTCATTGCTCTGCCGCCCTTCTTTGCATCAAACATATGATTTACATATTGAAATCTATTGATCTAATTTAAAGGAATCCATTGCTCACTTCTTGGATTAATGGATATCTTTGGGAGTAAACTTGTCGTATTACGTTTATTACCTTTTAAGGAGATGAATTATGTATGTATCATGCGTCTTGAGGCTGGTGGAAAGAGAGAACGGAATGAATTCTTTTATTGAGTTAATCACACTTCGACCATATACATAAACGTCTCCGGGCCCCCGTTTCGCGACGGCCTCCTATTAAATTTAGGAAGTGCTAAACCAGTCCCAAAGGATATCACCTCGTAACAAGTGTTTCACGACGACGTCACAAGTCTTATCCGTTCTTAAATCGAGGTGATAAACTGAGTCCTAAAGTTAGGAGGTCCTAAGTTTAGAATTTCATTGTGAATCGGGGGCCTAGTCTCCTGATAAATCATAATGGTGGCGCTCCGGGATGTTCCGTTGTTTGGAAGGTCGAGGAATTATGATTTCGATGTTGCTAATTGCCTCCTTCCAAATTCCATATGGTTATGGAAAGTAATGAATAGAGCACATAACGTAAAACTAACTATAGTTAATATTAAAAGCTACCCACTCATCCCAAAGATCGTTTTATGCAAGAATTAGGTTGAACCCGACTAATTTGGACTTTAAATCCATTACTACTTGCGGATGGGGGGGGGGGGGGATATATGGTTTAGTATGAGGTGCATGTATTCATGATTATGATGATGATAATAATAATAATAGTAATAATAGTATACTAATAATGATGATGATGATGATGATAATGATGATGATGATGCTATGTACCGGTAATAATAATAATAATAATAACGAGAAGAAGTATAGTTTACTACTAATGATGATGATATTTCTACTGTTACTACTACTAATAGTAATCACTAATATATATATATATAATACTAAAGATATAATAATGTGTACTAGCATGGTCAAAGCGCTACATTATTACCTCGGACAATTGACCAGTTTTCACTCACTTGAACCTTCGTAACACCCTGGGAACAAATCAGCACCAATAATTTTGGGTTATATTGTCACATCTCAATAAACATAAACATATTCTTATAAATAAACTTGAGTACGTAGTACGTGTTATAACTCAGCACAGGCGACATCACTAAGACAACAACGCCATCACTAAGACAGCAATGCCATCACTAAGACAACAATTCCATCACTAAGACAACAATGACATCACTAAGACAACAATGACACCACTAAGACAACAATGACATCACTAAGACAACAATGTCATCACTAAGGCAACAATGACATCACTAAGACAACAATGCCATCACTAAGACAACAATGCCATCACTAAGGCAACAATGACATCACTAAGACAACAATGACATCACTAAGACAACAATGCCATTACTAAGACAACAATGCCATCACTAAGACAACAATGCCATCACTAAGACAACAATGTCATCACTAAGACAACAATGTCATCACTACGACAACAATGCCCTCTGGAACTGTTGCTATAACTAGAACAGAACACTGTTGCCATTTCGATACGTCATATAATTCTTGTAGAAATTGTTCATGTTTTTCTATAGTTAGTAATATTATATAGAAAAATAGTATATATATACAGTATCTATTTTAAAAATGAAATTTAACATTCACAGATGAGTTTTGGTCTGAGCAGTTTGACTATTGTTACATAGAGTACCGATTAATTTTACATTTTCGACACCCTTAAATGTTTGGGTTCTTTCATATTATAATAATAATGTGAACATTTATATTGCGCCAAATCCACGCTGGAAAGCATGCTCATAGCGCTACATTATTACCCCGGTCATTGGATCGGTATATCTCAACTCCCTGGGGAGTATACAACCCAAACTGTCATTCAAGGTGCTACAAGGTTTTCATTCACATGTCCATCTCATCCTTCCGGTACCCATTCTCTGCTGGGTGAATAGAGCCACTTGCCTAAGGTGACACCACGCGTTTGTCAGCCTGTGATTCACTGTGGGGCAGGAACGAATCCTAGATATTCTCAGGTTCTCGGTCACCCATCGACGAACTAGCTGAGCTCGAACGTGCTCCACTTTAAAATTTAACATGAGCGGTCAGCCATGCAAAGCACAGGACCATGTGCCACAATAATATCATACAACGCCGAAGCAGTGTACACTCATCAAGAACCACTCCTTCCAGTGGTTGAAGTGGAGAAGTAGAATGAATTATTAATATAGAAATTTAACATTATTATCGGTAAGGATTTTCCTGGAGAACCGAAAAATATTACACAAGCTAACATTGTATATCGCGCCTGATGTATTACTTTTATATTAACTTTTATTATAACTTTTATATTAACTCTATGACAGGTTGGATTAACGTTAAATTGTCGTTCTTGTTTTCAAGTCTCTTCATGATCTAGCACGAGATTACCTATCTGAACTTGTACAGGAACACCCCCCCCCCCCCCAAGGCCCCCATTTTACAAGGACACTCTAAATTTAGGAGCCCCTAACTTTAGGACCCAGTATCACCTCGTAAGTTGGATGTCGATTTACGAAGGGGTGACACTTAGGACTGGTTTAGGGGCTCCTAAATAGTTAGGTGGCCGTCGTGAAACGGGAGCCAGGAGTTTCAGGTCGTGCGATGTCCACATCATTCAAGCTGTAAAGACCCGTTCAAAGTCATTCGGAGATCGGTAATTCCAGTCTGCGTGTCCATTTCTGTAGAACAATTTCCCATAAAACACCCATGAAATAGAAAAACTTTGCATTTTCCAGAACAAATCTAAAAACTCAATTCTGTAGTGAAACGTATAAGATGATCCCATCCTAGGAACACAGGCCATGATGACTACTTAACATCCGTCAAATAATATGGCCGGATTTTCGAGGATGGGATAATCCTTGTCCACCCATTTCCCTAAAGCGCATTTGAGCACCCCTATCCCCTATCGTCTATCCCCTCACGGGAGATGCATCCTCTTTGGAACAGATTAAATAAGCACTATTTGGTCCATTTGGCAACAACTCATCCGAGATAGTAGTAATTAAAATAATTCAATCTAGAAGTCATGTATGCCATTAGAAACACCAAACATTATATTTACGTGTTGTTTGATGTTACCTCTTGGGATTCGCGTGTTCTTTTCATTTTCATCCATGTGGAAGCTTTTGAGATTCGTGTTCTACTATCTAAACAATAATCTTAATATTGGGAATTTAGCTTCATTGGTTACGTTGTCGTGCTGGGTGATGAAATCATCGCTTGTAATTGTACCTGGCAAACCCAGTAATAATTGATGATTGCTATACAATGACAATGTACACGGAGCTCATGGGGTGCGCTTCACGAAACGGTCGTACTGTAGCCCTGGCCTGAACCAGAGCACACGCCATGCGTTTACTGTAACAGGAACTGACGTCCACCTCGATGTTCTCCCGGACACCCGTACGACCCTGTCTTGAACTGCAGTCTTCTATGTTAAGTCGCATGGCATGCGCTTCGCGGAACAGTCGTATTGTAGTCTCTGCTTGAATCAAGGCATACGTCGTGCTTTTACCATGGCAGAAATGGCGTAAACATAGATTTAGGCTATGACCACCGGTACGATCCTTTTGTGCAAGACAGCCCATGATGATAGTGGCGACCGGGGCATAAATAGTCTAGACAATCTATTTCAGAAGAACAAACTGTATGTACTTTCCAATTTATTTGTACAGTACCGTTATTGACCTTTACCTCCATAGATTTATATGGCCATAAATAAGGATTGTTTTACTGGGTGTATTTGCAACTGTCTATTAGCGTCCTCTGTGTAATTGTCGGTATCTTGGGAGATAAAAATATATATATAATTAGACAAAAAAATTTTTTTTTATAGATCAAGCAAAATGTGTTCTAAAAACATTTTAAATAGATATTTATTTTGTATTAGATAATTACAATGTATGTAGGTTATGTATCATTGAATTCGAGTTCATGTATTTGCTATTTACTGTTGAAACCAATTCACATGTTTGGAAATTTGAGTCCCACTGTTTGTGACCGTTTGTGACCATAAGTGACTTGTTGTAGGGCCTATTGCAGCACTCGTAGTTACCTCTACGTTCTCATCCCGACTTACCCAGACCATCACAGTATGGCTGTAGTATTGTTGTATAGATATATCGTTTATTTACATTTCTAGTGATTTCTGGTTACATACAAAACAGAAAGAACTATTCATAATCATAGTACATATTAAAGCTAGGCGATGATTTAGAATTATGAGAATTACAAGAAGCCACAATGAATTCACTCCTTCGTGAGTTTATGTGTATTCTTGAAGTCAGCTGTGTTTCTTGTTAGTTATAACGGTGTCTGTGCATATAGGACGCGTCAGTATCATCCACGCGCCATCAACCCAAAGACTTGGTAATTCTCCATGGTAATGCAAGTATATCATTGACTTGATCAGTTGTTGTAGTCTGGTTGGCCAGTAACGAATGGCATTGTCGTCTTCATCGAATACTACATATAGATGTAATGTGCATTTTATGTAAAATACGGTTCCCGTCTAATAGTTCGGCGGATTAATGTTTTTAAAGATGGCCGCCATTTTGGGTGTTAGTTATGTCGGGATCTAATATTTTTTTTAAAGCCGTTGTCTTAACGTATCTCGAAGAGTTGGATGGCGGGAAAATTTGCCTTATTTCAGACTTTCACAGCAAATATTCCCAAGTCGGTGCAGTGACATGATCATTGGAGTGCACGAGCCTGTCGAAAAAAGCATTACTGTACATGTTCGCTATAGTAATGCATGTAGAAATATTAAAGGATATTATTTTTTTTTAATATGTACCGAAGTGGAGGTGGTGTGGATTTATTTTTATAAATTGTTTTTATCATTATTATATATGTTTAATATGACATTTAGACATATTTAACACACAAAAAAACCCATATCATTATAAATCTCATTATTATTTATAAAATTTTAACGAATTTAATAAAAGAAAATAATGGCCGGCTTCAAGTGCCTGTGATCCAATATATGGCACTTATCTGCTGGACTATCTGTACAAAGCGGAGTAACTCTACGGCAAAGCTAAAGGCACGTTCAGACCTAACGTGGGGCTGCGTTTTCGCCGCAATGGATCGCCCCTTATAGAAACGCATGAACTGTTCACACTGAAACCGCGCGGGTAAACCCTGCATTTAACCGTTGCGGCTATAGCACACGTTAGGTCTGAACGAGCCTTCACACTGTACAATACTGTTATAGTCTCTGGCTCTTAGTATTAGAACTGTTACCTTAGAGTTACGCCGTTTTGTGCACGAGAGCCCACGTGTTCACTGTAGACCGATACTATTACGTGCACGCGCATATGTAGTACGTGTGTGCGTAACATCGGCAGGGAACCGGTCTAGTACATGTATCGTCATCTATCAAAATCAACATTGTCTCGAATCTGTAAGACTCGGGGCACCGTGGATATAACACAATTTCATTAAACTGACATCCATAGCGTACGTCCCTGCATATTCTGACAGTTGCTAAATGCCGTCCAAATAGAGGAGACAAAGCTTGGGTCTGATAGCATGAATTTAATTAAATTGGGCTCCAAGCTTTACTCAAGATTAAGATGAATACTTTCACTGAACTATTTTCGTTTCTGATTCTGGTGAGAATAATGTAGGAGTTAATAACAATCTAATCGATTACGGGGAAATTGTTTCGAACTCTATACATTATTATTATGTCTGTGTCGACAGAAACTGTGTAATTGAATACAATCCCCGTGTCTCAGAGGTGTTATGTGTTCACCCCATTTATTTCCGTGTCGTTGCTATCTGAATTCAATTTCTATGTCGTCCTCTCCAAGTCATGTTTCATATGAATTAATGAACTTATTGTTAACTACTTGCATCGCACGTGCAAAATATGTGCACGCGACACATAGCGTGATCAGCTTTTTTCCCGCGGACAGCCATTTTATTGTGTACACAATTGATTACGGGGCAATGGTAAAGGATATGTGTAATTAATTATTGGGGAAAACATATTTCTAGATTCTACGTTTTTTTAAAATGCGGGAAATAATCATATTTTACAACGAAATGTTTTCATTAGTTGCATACCCCCATCATTGCAATGTCATTACACGTATACAGAACAACTTGGCTATGTATTGGTGATTGGCAACTCTGAAGATGTCTGGCGAGTGTTATTTATACGGCGCATAAAAGCATTACGTACATCCACGAAACTGTAATCACCTATATGTATGCAAATGGGCGTGTGGTCCCTTCGTCAATCTGTAACGTTCCTATCTGATTACTTAAATGTGATAGATGGTCCACTGTGTTATATCTGTCACGAATGATAACATCATATAATCTTTTTGTGGCTCTATGTCTATCTCTTCCACATTGATATAACTTTACATCTCTCTCTATTCTCTCTCTCTCTCTCTCTCTCTCTCTCTCTCTCTCTCTCTCTCTCTCTCTCTCTCTCTCTCTTTCTATTCTATTCTCTCCCTCCCCCCCCCCTCCCCCTGCTCGGTCACGTGAGCATGGTTCTTTTTCACCAATGTTTATGTGATCAGCTTACCTGTTATTTCTATCATGGCGATCTGAAGAGATGAAACCTACTATGTATAGTTTACGTTTAGACGTAATTAAGCTGAAGGCTATAAGCAGTTCGGGCGTCAATGTGATCATCTGTGATGGCAGTTGCTCGGGTATCATGTTTCTCACATGTACATATATTATGTTATCTGCCGTTATGCACGTACTATGCCTTCCAAAGCAAAAGTGTTGCCTTCGGTATGCCATAGGAGTTCACTATTAGAAATAACTAATACGGCTGGTCTGGCAGATTATTAGCACCATATAAGAGTACCCTTAATAAAAGTTTAACGACAATTTCACCGATTACATTCTCTACGTATTTAATAAAATAAAACTGAAAGATAATATACAAAAAATAAAAAGTATCTTCTTTATTCACTACTGCATCGGCATTCGGCATTAGCATATTCCATCGTTGGTATCCTGTAACATTCCATCGTTGGTTCCTTGTCAGATTCCATCTTTGATTTCCTGTAAGATTCCATGTTTGTTTTCCTGTAAGATTCCATGTTTGGTTTCCTGTAAAATTCCATCTTTGGTTTGCTGTAAGATTCCATCGTTTGTTTACTGTAAGCTTCCATCGTTGGTTTCATGTAAGCTTCCATCGTTGATTTCCTGTAAGATTCCATCTTTGTTTTCCTGTAAGCTTCCATCGTTGGTTTCCTGTAAGATTCCATCTTTGTTTTCCTGTCAGCTTCCATCGTTGGTTTTCTGTAAGATTCCATCTTTGTTTTCCTGTAAGCTTCCATCGTTGGTTTTGAACATAAGCATCATCCATAGATAAAAATACGATTGAACCCAATCGTCCAGGATCCCGTTCCAGAGAAAGATCGTAGCGCGTTCTTACGATCGTACGACAAACGTATAGTAGGGTTAAACACGTTCTTAGGTTAAGAAGCTCGTAAGAACGTTTCGAGAATAGGCCCCTGGGTCTTGTGGGGTTATATTGTAATATGTGTTGCCTTTCCTTTACTTTCTGATGTAATGTGTTAGTCCTGACATCAACAAATGTAACCTCATTAAATCACTAATGATGTGTCGTAGTTCTTTGTCTTTTTATGCAAATCCAGGACTTACAAAGACATGTACATAATTCAGAAATCAATGCAACTCTTTGTTCTTCATTATCTTTAAATAAACAGCCGAATACAGAACACGTAAAATTAGTATTTGCGAGTCCACAATTTACTCTGACACACGAACGTCTTATGGGACAGAAGGAAAGCGGCACAGCGCTTGATTAACTTATAAGTGTATATATAGTGGCAGAATGTATTTCATCCCAATACAAGCCCGTAATTCTTAGAATGCCAGCTATTTGCTTTCCTTAATTGTGGCTCTCTCTCTCTGTACTCTGTGATATGTGGTGTGCATACTGAAACACGGTTTTTATCGAAGGAAAACATTTAGAATTGATAAATTATCATTTAGTTTTCAATAGCATAATATTCTGACACTTCTATTTCACTATATCAATGTTCATGTATGCATTTTAATTTTAGTTCAATTTCTCACTGTCTTTGTATGCCTTTAATTTCAGATAATCTGCAAATTTGTCGACTCTTTTCACGATGTCCCAATGACTGTAAAGAGACATTGTGCCTCTTTAACGGATTAAGATCTCAGGTGAACGTGTTCTGTTGCAGGTGGTACGCATGTTGATCGTGGTGGTGGTTCTGTTCGCTGTGCTGTGGATGCCATATCGCGTGGTGGTGGTGTACAACTCGTTCGCCAAGAATCGCTACGTTGACCTGTGGTTCCTGCTGTTCTCACGGACCATGATCTACCTCAACAGCGCCATCAACCCCATTCTATACAACGCCATGTCAGTCAAGTTCCGGCGGGCCTTCAAGAACCATCTTGGTTGTGGTGAGTTATTCTCTTGATTGCTCTTCAGGAGCCATCTTGGTTGTGGTGAGTTATTCTCTTGATTGCTCTTCAGGAGCCATCTTGGTTGTGGTGAGTTATATCCCTTTATTGTTCTCCATGACCAATGATCAATCTTGGTTATCTCCCTTTATTATATTGGTCTCCATGAACCATCTGTATTGTGGTGAGATCTACCTTTGTTGCTATTCAGAAACCATATCCGTTTATTGATCTTCAGCTTGTGTTTACCTCCCTTGATTGCAATCCGGGAGCAACCTTTGGTGTGATGAGATCTCCTTTTCTTACTCTCCGGGAACCATCTTGTTTGGAGGTAGTCATCCACCCCCATTTATTGCTCTCAATGAACCATTTAGGTTGTGGTGACTAAGCTCCCTTGAATGCTGTCCAAGAACAATATTAGTTATTGTGAGGTCTCTCGTTATTGCTCTCCATCTGTACTGCTCTCTGAAAACCATTTTGTGGGTTATCTCCCTTTAATGCTATCCAGAAACAATTTTGGTTGTGGTGAGTTATCTCCCTGTATTGATATCCAAGAATCGTCTTTGTTGTTATGAGATATCATTTTATTGCTCCGTGAACCTTTTCTGAGATGATGTGAGATCTCCTTTTGTTACTCTCCGGGAACCATCGTTGTTGTGGTGAGTTATCTCCCCCTTGTTGTAATCAGGAACCATATTGGTTGTGGTAAACTTTCTCCCTTTATTGTTCTCCAGGAACCATTTTGGCTGTGGTGACTTCTCCCTTTGGGGGCATACCCCTTATTTATCATGTGAAATAGGCTAGTTTGAGCGTCTGCTGATGAAAAACGTATCTATCAATCTGTAATAGGCTATATCCCCTTGTACAGAAGGCCGGGTGCATATAAACAGATAAGAAAAGGCATGTAGATCATGTCAGGAATTGGCAAAATGCAATCAAAAACAGGCACTAACTCGCATGTCTGGAATGTAGCAAAAGTGACCTAACCACCCTACATTGAACGATGCCTGCTACTTCCGAGTAAAGAGAGTAGTGAGATAAATTTAGATTGCAATTAAACTTCACGGAACCTACTTCATTTGAAACAAAACTCCATTCATATTACATAAAATGCAAAGACACTAGGTCACAGACAATGGAACATGTGCAAAAGTTACTTTTTAGAGGAACTATTTTGTCACCGTTGATAATGAGAAACTGAGCTATGCCCCTTTATTGCTACTAGTATCTAGCAACCAACCTGGTTGTGGCGAGTCACCGGGAACCACTTTGATTGTGATGACTTATCTCCCTTTCTTGCCACCGAGGAACCACTTTGATTGTCTTGAGTTATCTCACCGTATTGCTATCCAGGAGCCATCTTGGTTTTGGTGAGATGTTAGTCAGTTCTTAATTTAACTGACAAATTGTGAGGTGTGAGGTAAGTTATCTCACAGCGGAAATTGACGAAACTGCCAAAAGGAGGAAACACAACTTTGCTTTGCATATGGAATACGAGCATATTGCTTATAAATGGTTTATGGTTAGACATAGATTGGTAGCTATTTCTAGAACATTCTGATTGCTTTGGATTATCGTCATCATTTTAACGCCTGATAATAACGCGGATGTACTATTATTACTACTAGCATTTTAACTACTTTTACATATATACATGTACACATTTCTGGAGAAGAGTCGGTTGTGATGTAAGGAAATCAATATATGTGTCTTTAATGCGAATTTAAATAGCGGAAATCCGTTTTTACGAACATTACCGTTGATGGTAGGGCATGGATTCGTTGGCGCGATTCTGATATCATAGAGACACTCAACACTGTTCCGTCAATAAAAATATTGTTTTACCTAAATTCTTCAAGTGGGAGATATCCTGATAATGGTCTTTATTTTTAAAATGCGCATTTCCTCCGACTTAGAACAAAACATATATTCCCAATATATTTCAAAATCGACGTGTAAACTGTAACGGTTTATTTAATATAATACGATTTAATAAAATATTAGGTAAATAACAGTAAATATATATATTTACTAGATTGAAAATTGTTGACAAGATGTGAATGCAAATTCGCAGTTTTATAAGAAGTGTAAATTATAGTACAGCAGGTTAATCAAGTACGTTCTGTTTTCATATTTAAGAATGTGGTCGTACGATCTTACATCTGCCAGTTAAGGGCTGAATTTATTACCACTGTATATTTCATATGATATTCTTCATTGCGCTGTGGTGATAAAGTTCTGAATGGCTACCACACTACAGCCAATGTCGACATTAATGAAGACAAATGGTTGTAGATAAGCAGTACAGCTGTCATATTAAAATGAGGGAACAATACGTTGTATATAGATGTCCTTGAAACATCATTATTTACATTCAAGGATAGTGGTTTTGAGGGTAAAATGTAACTTGTAATCCTTCTCAGGGCTGTAGCTAACTCTTTTATTCCTTGTTCTGAAGACAATTTTTGAAAATTGGGTGCCCAGAGATGCAATATCATGCACTATTTGGGTAAACATAAGTAGTATGCCTATATTTCTAATATGATGTCCCCATTATTGAATACGATTGTTGTTATTTTACCGCTGCTATATTTGGATAAACAGCCATTTTGTAAGTTTTGTTTTCGATCATTAGTATATATGACTTCTACTTCGAAATGTATATGGTTTGATAAGGCTGAGCCAAGGTTTCAAACTGCTTTTTCCCCTAATTAATTACACGGCTACCATGCGACATGTGGCTATGCTGACAGTTACGTCAGTTTTATGCGAGAATTTCCTCTCAATATCTCATAATCATATGTGTTCACAACAAAGTGGCGATCCGTGGTGGGAAATGCGGTATTTCTTTCTTAAATTATATGTAGTATCGCATGCAAAGACGACCTTGCCACTTTTATTCGTAACATTGTGCATTATGTATAGGACATTAAGTAGCGTACATGGTTAACCGAATTACGTTATCTGTTTCTTTAGAAACAACTCCCCTTCTGACATCTACAAGATCTGTACATGTAGACAGAATAACGTATTGTGGTAAGTGTGGACAGAATAACGCATTGTGGTAATTGTAGACAGAATGACGCATTATGGTAAATGTAGACCGATAACGAATCGTGATAAGTATAAGTCTACAGATTAACGCCTCGTGTTATGTGTACCACAGTAGACAGAATATCGCCTGACACAGATAGAATTGAATTCAAAGTCCTTCTGATTGTGCATAAATGGCTAAAGACCAAATCGGCTGTCATCGACATCCACCCTCCAGACTACACAACAGCTTGTATTCTTTCACGAACGGAATTGGTAGAGCAATATCTCTCTGTTTCAGTTATTGATAGTAATTGTCATTTCTAGATTCCAGCTGTGAGTTCTCAACACTGTACGTTGCTGTACGTTGCCTGTTCCTGCGGCTTCTGGTCGCGCCTATATCGGCAGTCTGCTTTCTTCCCGTGAGAGTGCGCGAGGCTTTGAGTGCACGGTCAATCTTTGCCCTAATGTTATACATCATGCGTTGTCTTTGAGAAAGCCAGGCAACGAAAATAGATGTACCAACTCTCAATCTGCCCCTAAAGTAGTACAATATTGTTGAATGAACGCGATGGATTTTGTTAGTAGTTATTCTAAATTAGATTGTTTCAAGTAGACAATCCATTTCACGTTAGTGTCGACCTCATACTATATCAAACCCTAACCCTTGTCACCAATTGACTTTCTGTGAGGTAGAGTGGCCTCTATATAGCACATTTTACACTACACCGCAGATAATGTCATCGTCGAAGTGGACTTCAAGATATATCAAAGCACTCACAATCGTCACTTTATGAAACCTTTATTAGCCCGAGGCGAGAATTAAATGGGGATGTGCACAAGTAGGGAGTCAGTGAAGTTTTATAATGGCATATACATAAATATCTATTCGCATATGCATATACAATATTATACATGTACTTTCGATTCGTGAGCATATCACAAAATACTCATTAAAAATCCTTTACATCTATGTTGAATATAAAGCATCCTCACACCGCCGTGGTACTTAATTCCATTCCATATGTATAGCTCATGAGATGCGAGGATGCATATAAAGAAGTTATATTTACCTGTAAATAATGATAAATTAATGTTGAACGAAGCTTTTATTTTTTAATATTTAATATTTTATTTTTATTTATTTATTTATTGTATTGTTATTATTATTATTATTATTATTATTATTATTATTATTATTATTATTATTATTATTAGTCAAGGTCTAGGTATTATGATTAAAAATATCTAAAAAGATATACATAACTTAATTAATGTTAGATGAGTTACTGTATGTCATAATACAACCATATTTGTAGAAATATGGTTGCAGCATTATGTAAACAATTCCTTGTGTGATATATTTATGATTTCCGACTTTTGTGAAAACGAATCGATATAAACGCAAACAATTTTATAAGTATTATAGTTAACGGAAATAGCAATCGAGAAAAGTGTTCGTCCGAAAATTGGGGAAATTTCGTAATGTTTTTTATTCGTATTCAATTGCGTTAGTTATGATTTTTTAAATACATCTCAGAGATCATAAAGATTAAATCTAAAGTTCCAGCTAGGACAACAATTATATACTGAAGCGAACAGTGAGCCTTTAAAATATACCAATTGATATCCTCAAGCCGACTTTCATCTCAGAAGTATAAAGTGCTATGACCATAGCCGACACACTCATGTGGCCTTTCGCTGTTCATTACTGTGGACCTTTTGGGGCAAACTGTCATACATCTAACACCTAAGAGGTCCCTTTGGCGTAGACAATTGCAATTACCCCTAGACGGCGTTTCACGTGGCCGTTGTAAACCTCCATACGTAAGTTGAGATTTGAGGTATTTCCTGCTAAAATAAATGTACGGCGTACGCCGGGATTTACGACAAGACTACAGTACGACCGTTTCCTGAATCGCAGCCTTAGCTGATTGTTTTCCGTTAAAGAAGTTCCGATTGATGCATTACGACGATAATGGTTCAACAGCGAGATTTCTGGATACCAATTACGTGTTGTAATCGACCCGTCTCCGAGTTCTGGCATTAAACCGCCTTTTCTGTCAGTATTTCCAATATAAGGGCTATGTATAAACATAGTCCGAGTCTAGGATCTCCGACTGTTAGTAATAGATTACTTCTCGCGAGTCGCTCTTTACAATAAACCGATCATACCTTGATAAAAACGTCACAATAATAGCGATCAGATTTATCGTTACAAGGAAAACCTGCAGATATCGTTATATTACGATACGGCGTAACCGCCACAGCTGGTACACTTAGATCAAAGTTGATAATAACTGAAACTGTACAACATTTATACGTATAATTACATTCTATCTCAATAAGTCCTAGCACTAAAATTAGTCTCCGCTGTGTATAAAACATCCGTGGCCCGTTTCAAGATGGCTTCCTAATTATTTAGGAGCTCCTAAACCAGTCCTAAAAGTTATCACCTCGTAACAGGTGTTTCACGACGACGTCACAAGTCTTATCCCTTCTTAAATCGACATCTAAATTAGGAGGTGATAAACTGGGTCATACAGTTAGGAGTTCCTGTCGTGAAACGGGGCCCAGGAATTTAAAGAATCGTCCAAACCACCAGTACCATTCCAGTAACGACTTCACTACTTCAGATCAATGTTCACAGGCATCGCTCATTCTGGAGCCAACCGCTTAATATTTCCAAGTAGCTTCGAGGATGCCTCTGAAACTGATGCCCCATGTAACCTTACAGCTACCTCTATAAGTAGGCGTTGGACATTCGTGCCATATGATGGTTCTTAGCAAGACATGTGCAATCATCTCCACAGTTCAACTAAACTGTGTTAGAGAACGTGAAGAAGTCAGATGTCGTGCCGCTTCTTCTGTCTCCTGACTGATCGTGAATACAGTTTTAGGCGTCATGGGGTCCAGGACGACTGATCAGCCAGCAGTGCTTTCTGGAATTATCAAGTAAATCCTTTCTTACTGTCACCAATGAGAACGTTCAGTTCTATCAAATATCGTAAAGTCCTTGGTACGCAGAAACCTTGAAACTATATTTATGATGGTCAATGTCAATTACCTTTGTAATTTGTCTCTCTCATAATCTTATATATCTCTCTCTCTCTCTCTCTCTCTCTCTCTCTCTCTCTCTCTCCTTACCTATCTCTCCGTCCCTACCTATCTCTCTCTCCCTCCCTACCTCCCCTTCTCTCTCTCTCTCTCCATACCTCTCTCTCCCTCCCTACCTCCCTACCTCCCCTTTCTCTCGCTCCCTCTCTCTCTCACTCTTTCCTCCCTCTCTCTCTCTCTTTCCTCTCTCTCTTTCCTCTCTCTCATCTCTCTCTCTCTCTCTCTCTCTCTCTCTCTCTCTCTCTCTCTCTCTCTCTCTCTCCTCTATTTCCTGTGGGATTTGAAGTTTTAGGCAACCAAACTATGTCAGGATGTTCGTGATATAACGATCTGTTTAGTAATCTGCATTATCACAGCTAACGCATATCGTAGTTTGCAGCTTCGTTCCTGAAATGCAAGACGGATACTGTATACAACACAAAACAGAAGCTATCGCCCTCAGCTCATCAGTCAGTACCGAGTTTCAGTATAGCAACGTCACAAATGGGTCCTAGAAACCTGATACACACACCTCCATCATTAGACTATCCATAGTCTCAGAGGGTTAAAGAAAATCAATAATATATAACTTATATTGATTGCTATTATATTTATATGAAAGGAGGCTATGAAATGCTCTACCCTGTTCTCCAATAATCTAGACGTGCTCAACTGCTCTAGGGGGATATTTTGAATAGGAGTATTTGTGAGAACAGGGTGTGACACAGACTACTCCGGCATAGTCTTTATTGAGATCTTCTTTGCCTTTGGGACAATATTTGCCGGTCGTGTTAGCAATTCATATCAACTAATTACTTGGTGAGGCGAAATATTTTCTTTCCTAGCTATCTTTAAAACCACCATAGATGCGGTTTGCTTGTATGCTCGATCAGGTTCAGTTGCAATCAGTTTTTTTCTTCCTCCGTGTATACAAGAGCAGGTTTCTCAGACTCGGTAGACAATAATACCTCATTCATACCCAGCTATGTATTCTGTTTCTTCTGTTAGTTGCTCACAGCTTATTTTGGCAGCTTTGGTGTAATTATCCTGGATTTCTTTGTTGAAATTGGGCTCTATTCCTGTCAGTAATACTTAAAATGTACTGTTGATCGCTGGTCTAATTAAGACTGTTCTGTTTGCACATGTTGTTAGAAGGTTGTATCTATATCAGTACAATACTACATCGCCTTGAGAATATTTATCAATCATTTGTTCGCCTTATACAATCAACGCCATACACTGTCCAGCTAATTATGATTTCAGTGGATGTCTATTGCTAAAATTCACACTACAGTAATATGAATTGGCAGAGTTGTCTGTGTTTCGAGAATCCTACTGTTAATATATGCATACGAAATATAGATTATGTCTTATGTCTTAGGGGTGCGGATAACGAATGTGAGTGCGTGGGTGTAAAACGACCCCGGGGAGGGGAAACGCTCATGGCATAATATTAACTATAGAATACATCGTGCATAGAACATCGACGTACACGTATTTAACAATGTATCGTGGTTATTGTCTGCATGCCGTGGGAAGCAGGAGCTGCCGCATATATAGCGTCTAATCGTGAATTACATCGTTGAAGTTTACTGTTTACGTGAATGCGAGAAATGCTAGGGATACTTTTATTTTCTTTATTTTTTTTTAATCTCGCGCCAAAATAACTAACGAAAATATTAATGTAAATATGAAAATGTAGTGTGTTGCCCAATATATTTATGTAGACAAAACAAAAGTACATACTTTCAGTTAAAATATGGTTGACCATGTGTCAACAAACCGTGGTCGTATGCCTTTAAGAGCACACATCATTGCTGAATGTCTGATGGTATAATACTACTTGTGCCGACAAGAGCACTAAACTAGGATTGGAAAGAACTACGATACATTAGTTAGGCGCACTAACACTAAAACTAACACTAACACTAACACTAACACTAACACTAACACTAACACGGTGAGGAGATATGTCACCCCATTCTGATCGACCCCACGACATTCCCATATAATGCGCTAGGTTTCCATTATTGCGGAAATAAGTGGTAGGCGTTACGGAAATGCGCGAAGGGGTCTCGAAATACGTTATCAACTTTTATAAATATGTGTAGACATGTTTAGTTCCATACGTGTATATTGAATTATTTTACATAGACTAGTAAATCCGAGTTAAATCTGATCAGAAATTATATAGAATTCTATTTATTAAATTTCAAATTAGTGGAAAATTGATTGGTAGGGGCATCTCAAAATGGAAACCAGTTAGCTACGAGCGTATATCTTATTACGAGATGTCGCGAAGTTGTCCGATTGCCGTCAACCCTGTGCTAGTATCTCAATGAAGGGCACGATAGCGGATTAGAGTAAAGCCAGAGAATTTGATCTTACTTTTTCCATCGGAGAACAAACATAGCAACAGGTCATTGATGGTCGATAAGTGGCCAGTCGCGCGGCTGATGATCGAAATGAGATTAAACTATTTCAGTACGTCTTTTTTTTCCAACGATATTCTGTAGAAAATGAAACGGATGAAAAGCGTTATGTTCAGTATGTACATATGTTGTTTTCAGAATAATGAATGCATGTAGGTAGACTATAATATATAGTGTAGCTATTTAAGCTTTTTGTCCATGGAGTCTAGCAAAATATTATATTATTATTATTAATTATTATTAATTATTATTATTATTATTATTAGTAGTAGTAGTAGTAGTAGTAGTAGTAGTAGTAGTAGTAGTAGTAGTAGTAGT
>JAUTBT010010969.1:0-24160 GCA_032361225.1 Lepetodrilus schrolli
ATCGACTGTCAAACCGGATTAAGATGTGGTGTGAGTAAACTGGTTTGAAAGTGGTTTGAAATGCCTGTAGTGTGAACGGTTAATTCGGATCGAGTAATTCAATTCGGTTTAATGCAATTTCAAACCGGTTTAAGATGCGAGTGTGAACATGACATATGCTTATTACTAAGTATGCCATGACATGCCATTGTAAACCATCGAAAAGAGATTCAAAGGAAGTGCATAAGAACTTGGAACATCAAACTCTACTAGTCGAAATTCCTGATAAATGTGTGTGAAATACTTGATAGTGAACATTTATGAACATTGATAAAATTGAATGGAAAAATAATTTTGATATTGGAATTCCATGGTAAAGCTACAATTCACTTGTCAAAATACACAATGCTCCTGCAAAAAAAAGAAAAGTATATTCTTTTAAATAGAAGTGGTCGATTGCTATTTACTGGATAGTTGAAATTAATGTTGTGGTTCATTGTCTCTGCTTTCAGGCTGTGTATGTTGAGACTTACTCAGCTGGGAGAAGATGGGAAGGTTATTCGCAATGGTTTGGTGTCAGCTATGTGGTCTGATCTGGAAAAGAGAAGCAAGCAACTAGGGGTGAGGCAAGGGGCAGTGCTGTGCTGCTAGATTGTTGTACCCAACAGTTAATTTTCTGATATAATGATATGATGCACTGTCTGTACTGTTGTATCGCAGTTATTATCCTTAGTTTATTAGTACCAGTCAGTTTGACCGAAACACTCGGAAAAAGAACAACATTTCAATTCCAAACAACTTATTATTTTAATGGGGTGGGCTTCCAGAAATGAGAGCTTCTAGGATCTCAGGTAATGTTCAAAACAAATAAACAAAAAAATACGTACTTGTCACTACTTTACCGGGCCCCTAGATTATGAAACTTTTATTACAATATCATGTTAAACTCAAAGGTTTGTTCAGAACTTCCCATTTTATCACTCGCGACCTAACAAGATGCCACTTTCGGCCACGCCTAACAGCCATTTCATTTTCACATTATCAGTAAATACATTACCAATTCAGCTGGACAAAACAATGTCAGCCACGTTTATCCTACTTTGTTAGATCATATTTTGTATTTGTCCCAGAATGCAGCATCACTGTCATCACGCCAGGAGGGGATTCGGGAACTCGGAAACATTTTCTATGGATCGCTGTTTGCTTATGATGAGGTATGTCAAAACATATATAGATGACTTTTGACGGGTGGGTGGTAGCCGAGTTGAGACATGCACCAGTGAACTCAGCATGGTTACCTGTCCACCAAAGTCCTGAGAGGCGATACTGTCTACCCTGTAGCAGTGCAGCTGTCATCCATGGTTTGTCAGTACCTGCAGCTACTCACATGGTTACTGCAAAACTATCAACGACAAAATATCATGTGTTTACAAAAGGGAGGTGCATTATTTTATAGAGGAGATGGTCCCTTTAAGCTATTTTTTACTACAGGGAATTCTTGGAGATGATCGAATGCTGGCTGGGGCAATATGGCGCCACCTATTTGAAATGAAAGATAAAAAGCCAGAACAGCTCACCGTTATGATCGACTATATCAGAAGACAGGTATGATATACAATCTTGGATAGTAGTAAAATAGTGATAATGATGATGATGATGATAATGATGATCATGATAATAATAATATAGATTTGTACAAATTCTCAGCATATTTGTGGAAGGTGCAGTGCTATTTATTTTATTGTAATTATTTGTATTTCAGGTTCTTCATCTCGACCAACAGAATTCTGACCTCATATTTAGGAAAGGTGTAATCACATTTACCCCTTTATACAAGAAGCAAATCAACAAGCAAGAAGTAAATGAAAGACTATTTAAAATATACAATGAGGATATTCTCTCTTGATGGTTCTTTTTTAGTTTGAACATTGCCTATAATTATTGAAGCAACAAGGCTGTGCCAATGTATCCTGCAAGGAATACAATTGGAACTGGATTTCTGAAAGATTCACTGGCATTGGAGGAATTAAAAAGGATTCTTTTAGTCTTAATTTAAAGGGCAAGGCCATAATAAAATGTATCTTTTTTTCAACATTTTTTGCTTTCTAAAAATCTAATATCTTCTAAAAAATATACAATTTTACCTAAATGTTCAGTTCTTTGTATTTTTATCATTTAATTGAAGTTCACAAATAAGAACGACCGTTCGATCCATGAACCGAAAACGTGCCTTGCTTATCTCCCTTGACACTGGGTACCGCGCAACTTTTGGCCAATGAAAAGCTGCAACTGCATGTCCATTCTCTTCAAAGGAGTCTACATGAATCAGCTAACAATCAGAACTTAGTACGTTGAGAATATCCGAATAAGTCAATGAAGCATGGCACTAACGGTGCACTGTATGTAGTAAGGGAAGTCACTCTCCCAGAAATTTAGTCTATTAAAAAATTAATCGGAGATGATATTCTCGAGTAAATTAAGTTCCATCTAGCATGTGTCCAATCAGAATCTTCATCTGCATCACTACCAGCCTAATCAGGCATTGGACTAATAATGCGTGCTGCTAGATTGTCTGATTCAAGTAAGACACAGGCCTCTTAATCGCAATTATAAACTCGCACTTAGTCGGATTATCAAATCGTTATTTGCATATGTTAGTTTTAACACGCATATCTATCTATCTTGCGTAATTGGGCAAAAGAAATCCTGTGCAAGAGTCTGAATGCATGCCGTTGTTAGGCAGATCTATCGAACAAAAGCTCTCAGTACCCAACTGTCAAGAAAGGCAACTCAAGGCTGTTTAGGCACATATCCATTCACCTTGCTAATTTACCATTTTTCTCCTTAAAAAAACCCAAAACAACCCAGTGTAATTTCCCATGACACATGCTTTGTATATGCTCAACTTGACGCAAAACATTCATGTATTTACATTTTGAACGAATTTAAAACCAGTTAAATAGTGGCAATGTCTTATTTTATAGGCATTGAATCTGATAAATGTATCTAAGGTTAAATGCATACAATCACAGATATTTGTCCTCATTTTGGACTAGTTCTTAGCTACAACTACAAAGTTAACATACATAGAATCATTGTTTATACTTCCAAAAGCCTTTGTAGACACAATTCCACTGCAACCCCCCATTATAGAACTTTACTTGAATTGCCAGTATACACTTCTGGTAAAAACCTGAATATGGTTGTAATTTCATTTTTACTTATTATATTAATGTAATAAGGGGACATAACCAAGTTTTGTGACTGAGTATGAAGGGAAAACACCTAAATATGCCTTGTTTCAAGGCTCAGTGTTGGGTCCACTACTGGATATTCAGGATATATAATTTACCAATTGGAGATTGTGAGAAGCCTGCATTGCAGTTTCATCTATGTGCCGATGGTAATCAGCTGTATCTGTCCATTGAACCTTTCAACGCAACCTCGGGTGTCCACCAACTTGAAGTCTGCATCAGAGACACTGGAGCATGGATGGCAATCAATTACCTGAAGCTAAACGACAACAATACAGAGTTCATGACAATAGGTTCTAAACAGCAGCTTCAGAAGATCTCTCCTCCCCCAAGTCCTTCCTTGATGATTGGCGAGAGCAAAGTGAAAACCTCAGACAGTGCACAGAACCTGGGGGTTCTATTTCAGTCCACAATGTCTCTAGAAGAACATGTAAAGTCACTCTCAAGAGCATGCTTTTTCCACATCCACAAGCTGTATTGGATATCTTCTGGACATGCAAACAACCAAACTCTTGATGTAAACACTTGACATCTCAAGACTGGACTACTGTAACTCTCTCTTCTTCAACACTTGTACTACAATCATGATTAAACTACAGAGAATTCAAAATGCAGCAGCCCACATTCAAGCACTTCACTGACTCCCAGTCAAACAAATAATTTCCTTCAAAATCCTCATTCAAGCCCACAGTTGTATCTACGATGATCAACACTGCTCCTAATCTCAGAGACCTCATTTGTGTCCACACTCCCAGTCGATCCCTTCGTTCCAGTAATAAGGGCCAACTTGTCCGACTACACTAAAACTACATTGGGTGATAGGGCATTCCCTGCTGCGGCCCCCTTCTCTGGAACAGCCTTCCTGTAGCTCTCAGATCCATACCTACTAAATCCTCCTTCAAATCTGAACTTAAAATACATCTGTATCGTCAGGCCTTTTAATTAAAGCTTCTAGTCTTTTCTACATGTATATATCTGAATTGTAAGCGCCACTGAGCACCTTCAGATGGATATTAGGCGCTATATAAGTACATTATTATTATTATTATTATTATTATTATTATTATTAGTAGTAGTAGTAGTAGTAGTAGTAGTAGTAGTGGTGGTGGTGGTAACAATACAATATCAAATACCACATACTACTACTACTACTACTACTACTACTACTACTATTAATAATAATAATAATAATAATAATCAATCTTTTGCGCGGTAGACCCTCCCCGCCCACGGACTAGATAGACACTACACTGTCCACATATTTATATAGTGAAACTTGACATATGATTTTAATCAGATTGATTAATAATAATAATAATAATAATAATAATAATGTAATTATCCATTAATATAGCGTCGCATACACTTCGTATAATGCAGGTGCTTCCATACACCAGGATATTCTTGTAGACGATGCAACAAATAGACACGTTTTCTCACCATGTTATGATGAGTAAGTTTTGGAATGGCGAGGTGATACCATTCGTCATAATATTTTAATACTAAAATTGATAACTCCTTACTCGGCAACATAGTGTGTGCGGCTTGCTGTATGACGTTTGATATGACATCGATCAATTGTTACGGCACTGATGGCAATTTGTTAGAAGCTTCCGGTGTTAGCTGTCAGTTGGCCTACTATAGAGAACTGCGTTTACGAATAATCGTTAACGTGCAAAGTGTGTCATTTCATCCATCAACTATTTTCAAGATATGTAATGAACATCTTACTTATCTGTAATGCGTAGGCTTACATGAAGCAAGTAATGGGTAATTATACAATGCATTTTAATATTCTGAGAATGCAATTACACCCCAGCACACACATAATGTTTAAACGTGTCATACCAATGTACCAGGGTGGCATTTACGGGTCTGCAGAGTCCAAGGTTATTTCGTGGGATTATCAGTGACTAACTTAAAATAAATGTCAATGCATTCATTAGAATGTATTATATAACTACGATGTATCAATTAATCATTACTAAATATAGGTCGCTGTTCCATAGAAGAACAACTCAGACATTTATTACCAAGAATTACTGACAGTGATCTAGAAAACGTACAACTGTAATATCGTTAGATCAAATATGTATTAACCTTTACTTATACAATTACCTAGTTTTACTTAGTATATAGACTGTGCATGTATGTCACAGGCATTGGCGAGTAAGGTACTCGTAAATGATATGAGAGTACAGTTAGTTATCAAGATCGATAAGGGCGTATTTGTGTGCTAATAATGATCGATGAGGACATTGATAGCGCTAACATTTGTACAAAACAATGATGACAGCAATACCATAACCCGGAAACAGCACATTTGTTGTTTTGTTTTTCTATGAGGTGTGTGGACATTAATCGGTTTGCATATAGACGTTGTGCCCGAAGCATCCGACCAATCATAGAAATATACATGTGTCTGTCATACATTCGGGTACAGGGATGTACAGACTCGAACTCATGGATTGTGTACACCTGAAAAAACGACATGTATTTATATTTGAGTACTGCCAGTGTGTGTGTGTGTGTGCTGTGTGTGCTGTGTGTGTGTGTGTGTGTGTGCGTGCGTGCGTGCGTGCGTGCGTGTGCGTGCGTGCGTGCGTGTGTGTGTGTACATCTACATTTATAATGAATTAGATGCTTGTCAACATTGCCCCCATAAGGATACAATAACAGACGGTGAGTCGTAGACGATTGCTCAGTCACGATGTGTAGGAAAGGAGCAGTCCGTATTTCGGAGTTCTACGCGTCCATGAGTGAGATGGCACAAAATAGGCTGAGCCAGAACCATTAAAACTACTACTACTACTGACTGACATCGTGCTTTTCACTAAATAGTTACTTTTATAGCGCTTACAATCTTTCCATCGATTAATTTTATTGGGATGTTGACGCTCTATGAGGTCCAGTATGTTGTTGAGAAAAGCAGTATAATGACTTGCACATCATCACCTTGTATACGCACGTGCGCTAAAGCGAAATTATGACTTTACATTTCATTGTCATTTAATCTCCAAACATATCGAAATGATACCTTCAGTGTATAATGCATATACTGCCGATCTAATCTCAACGTGTCAAACATTATGTTTGTAAATTAAGTTGAAAACGAAACGATAACTGGGACTCTCCACTCAGAAAACCAGACGAGATCCCTTGCCAGCACACCCCTGTGTTTCATCGCAGTGAGAGATCAAAGCGCTATCATCGGCACTGATTGACCAATCAGAAGTGTCCAAACATGTATAGCCTCACCTACTTGTCGATCCTACAATAGGCCTACAATAGGCCTACAATAGGCCTACAATAGCATCATCCTCAGACACCATTGACCACTGTCTACGTAACACCCGTCAATACCTCATTGTTTCAGAAGATGGCTTGGCATGAACAATGCGTACATGTAAGTTTTGTGTTTAGTATTAGTTTAATCATTTTAGTCCAGCCAAGCTATAGACTTTAAACAGATTGAACAATAAAAGCATATTGCGTGTTTCCGAAACATAATAAATGCATGCTATTTGTAAATTATGTTAAGTTAACTATCTTCGTCAATAACGTCACCTTCATCTGCATAATTTGACAGCTTAGTGTGTGTGTGGTTTTTTTTTATTGATATGGATCGCACATTTCATAGATTATCAAACACAGCTGTACATATAGACCATCTACTTGTGAAAGATGACTGTGTCACTCTTACCAGGAGCTACATTGCAGTATATTGTTCCTATTGCATACTGCGAAGGTACTCACTTCAAAGTGTGAATTATAAATACGTGTGTGATTTTACCTCTAGGAGATGCACGTTTTTATTCTATTACATAGGTGATTCATAGAGCTCTATTTGAACGAATAAACATTTTTTTGTATTATTAACATGTATACGACTTTCCAGCTTGAGAGTGGACTTTCAAAGTGATGGCTTGTCAGTTTAAGGAAGGAGAAAACACCCAACAACCGTAGCGCTGAATGTTGCAGTAAACCTTTGAGCACCGGCTGGTACTGACAGACCAAGGACGATAACTACATTGCCACTCTGCACACAGCGCATCCTATCATGATTGAGTCGGAAACGTAACTACGACGGCCCTTATAATATAAACTTACGATATGATCGAAGAGTAGTAGTAAAATTACAAAAATTGCAGTTGAACATCGTAATGTTAACATATTACTACCGCTTCGTTTCAAGTCGTTCTTACCAATTTGTTTCATGTCATCGGTGAGAAAACGTCGATTTTAATTCATGTCTATGGATAAGCTACTATATAACAAAATGTTCCACTTAATCATTGAACATTACCATCATGTTGTGCATATCGAATCATAGCTTATAGGCATGCAAGCACGGGTTTATTTACAAATTTCATAGTCAAACGTATTTTTACATGAAAGTATGTATATGGAAGTATATTCGTTAACCAGCTACATTTCCCGCATATTTCACTGGTTTTCAATATTTCATATTTTATTATTTTAATATTTATACTTATGTAGCTTTATTGGTACCAGTGGTCGTGAAAGGTTATTTTGACTGTTTTCAATGATTAGAGTTATCCCCCATAGTCTATTAGACTATAGAAAATTGAGATATTACAGTACATTACCAACTGATTATTCGGTTTTTAAAAGATATTTGGAGGTACAAAAGCGATTAAATGTATGCAAAGTGCATGTACTTAGCATTTTAAAGTCCAATTCGGTCCAACACGACAGCTTAATCTATGATTGAATGCATCCAGGATGAAAGCTAATATCTGATTGTCGTGTCCACTTATTCTAATTATACTCTAATATAGTAAGTACTGGGTGCAAAGGTGAAAGACGCGGTCGTTATGCTGACCAAGGGACACAACTTGTGTCTCCTTCCCGCGAGAAGCTGCAGGTGATTATTATTGTTTTGTATTTTTAAATTTCATTTTGTTTAGGTCGGTTATCAGGTTATGCCACTTTTGCCTCGGAAAGATGTACGATAGAACTAGTTAAGATAGAGCAGAGTTCAGTAGAGCTTTACAGATATACAGACATTAAACACTAAGTGAGTGTACGTTTGATACTATTTGAGGTGTTCCAAAATATATCTTATATAATCAGCTAAAAATATCCCGCTATAATATTTTAAAAAATTCTTTTTAAATAGTAATAAAATAAGCTACAAAAAATAGAGAAATAATTATTTCAGGATACACCTTTCACTAAGTGGCTTATTAGTTAGTAATTAATAAACTATTGGAAAGCTTCCTAACGACACTATCCTAGTGATACACGATGCGAAAATCGATAATGCTCTGGTGAGATGCGGTCTCGTCTGACGTCCAGTAATGCGGGTCTGTTAGTATTGTTCGTCGCCACGAGCATAGTATTCTGCTGCGGTTTATATCAATAATGGCTACTTCCTCACTCACACTGTTGCTCCGGAGAAGTATTGGAAAACATTTCGTACGGAAAAAAGTCAAGCCTTTACTTACCAAATTTAGGGTAAGGACAATTTGTTGTGTCTGTCCCAAAATGCATAATGTACGTGTTGTCAGTGGTCTTTATGCTTATATTCAACTCTCTCCGCCAGGTCTCGTTTTGCAAATAAGTCTTACATTGAGAGAGATCTCTAGGCACGTTGGTATTTATGAGGTTTCCTCGCTATAAAACATTATATCTTGTGTCAACTTTGTAATTGGGCTTTTTGATGAAAATCAATGCAAAACATGTAACGGTTTCATTAAGAAAGGTTCGACATTGTAATTTGTATTTAAAGTTGTTTTAGAAATTAGATTAACTAAAATATAAAACTGTACACCCCATAATCCTCTACGATTCCAATAGAATAATATTGTGTAACCCCACAAATAACCAAGATCCTATTGAGTTCTGATCAATGAATGCTGTAATGATGTTTGGAATTAGTTATGGGATTACTAAACACTAGTAAACAGGTTGCGACAGGTGCAAACCAAATGTTACTACTTGGTGAACCGAGTCGTATTGTTAGCAGCATATTTATAAACTGATATTTAGCTATACAGTAGTCGCATAATTGGACAGTAGCTATTATATTGTCCAAGCTTTCTTTGATGGCCGTCAAACCGTAAAATGACCCCATTTTATATATGTGGTTATGGTCCGGACAATCTCAGACCCATATGAAGAGTGTTGTGCACTGTGTTAACTCTAATGCAGGTGACCCTCTTCCTACTGGATATTAACTAAAGATGCCCTATGTACAGAGCAGTGCTCTTACAGGGAAATGGTTAATCCATCACAGTGATTAACAGGCCCTTAATGACCACACATGCAACATATACATTATCACTGATCAATCATGTACAAATGATACATGCAAACCTCAATGTTCTTTGATAATTTTTTTGCTATGTTAATGATTAATATTCCTCATTGCTATCTGTAGACAGTACGTAGGAAATTGAGAATATACACTATTAGTGAACAACAGAAAAGTTTTGCACCACGGTTACCATTACGGATACTGTTACATCATCAGTTTGAGTGCAGTATGTGACGTCAGAGACTCGTCCAACGTGTAGTTTCACATTTCTGACTGCTATCTAGCCTGCTACTCGTACGGTAATTACTGTTAACGAATTAAATTATTTGACGGTACATGTATTTATACACGGTTTTCCACATATATTGTAGTATATATACTATAGTTGATACAGCTTTAGTTGAGTGCTAGCGTAAAGATAAACAGGTTTCATTGTTGGTCAAAGCACCATGGCAAACTGTACATAGACCTACAGCCATCTTGTGATTGTTTGTGTTTTTGTTTACCATCTTCTCGCTTCCTGTTGCATCATGTGTCGTTCGTTTTAGTACCATCAACTGGCATGCATTAGTACTGTGACAAAATTTTATTTAATTTTCATCTAGATCTAGATAGCCATCCAAGTGTATGAAATTATTGCATACAGTTGATATACTGATAGCCCAACATTAGTCATTTTTCTCTTTTTTTCTTTTATGCCACCAATATTATTATTTTGATAGATTAGATACATTGAACCACGAAACAATATTATATTGCCTAATTTTGCCTACTGTAACTATCAGAAAAACTACTATACTTCAAAATTTGCAAAACAAATTTCATGAGCAACCATTACCATTACAGATACCAATAGCTAAACTTAATGGTAACCATAACAGTACATTTGCGAAACTTTCTTAATATTAAACAAGTGCCCACTAGTCATCATGGTCAACAAACAGGCATCTAAATTACTAATCCAACTTGATTCCAAGACTTAGACCATGTAGAATTGAAAGAGATAATTGAGCAATCTAACTTTCTCGTTCCTGGAGGCTACCCAAAATACCCTATTAAATATTATTATAGAAAAGTATGGTTACTTAAAATTAGAAATGGTACAAATGCTGACAGCAGTTTACGACATAATAGGATATATTTAATTAATTATTAACATTATTTTTGACTAAGGAAGTCTATTTTCAAGAATTACTTGAGCCCATGGATTACTTTGATGCCAAGCCTAAGGTGCAATCATAGCCTCTGTCTGTCATCTGTCTGCTAGGACTGGTCTGATATTAGATAAGTCTTGATTAGAGTCTGGCTACCAGCCGTTACCTTGACAGAAATTAATAACACTTGTTGCACTTCCTGATATTTTTACCGTTAATAATAATAATATGATAATAAGGAGCCCATCCATTTTGTATTTTAAGAAGTTATTAAAGGGACTCTTAACTGAATGTGAATTGTAGGGCAAATTTACCTATGTCATTATTATTGACCTTATGTCATAAGGTATATAAATGTGCAAGAATCCATGGTTTCACATTTATCAAATGCCCAATAAAAATATCGAAATTGTTTTTCCTGTAAGCAATGTCAATCTTTTTTTTTATCTTAATTAATAGAAAATTACAATAGGTTTGTAGCAGTACACAATTACTAGTAATACATGTGACATGTTTAACCCACTCCCTGTTGGATTAGGCACATAAACTGCTCTTTGGGGCACCTCTGGTTGCCTCCAGCATGGAGAAGGTTAAAACATCCCTTGGAAAATGCTGTTCATCACATACAAACTTGATTAAAGGCTGTTGCATTTCATCATCATGTCATTTTGTCACATCCAATATGTTTAAACTTGGCTAAAGTAACTACTGTAGTTGAATGAAATGCCATTACCATGGTAACAGTGAATGCTTCCAGGTAGCTTCTCCAATGTCATGAAAGTTGTTGATACAGTTTCATTTGGAATATGAATCATAAATGACAAATAATATAGAATGTGATACCATAGTCAAGATTATTTTGTTCCACTCCAATATTTTATGCATGTTTTCCTAAATTCCAGTTTTAATATCGATTTAGTGAAATTTGTAATAACTGTTGTTCTGACAAGTGACAGCTCTTGGTCGATCGATCAGTTGAAAGTAAGATTAATTTCCCCAGCCCACTGAGTGAATGAATGAGCTAATGAATGAGTTCTTAATGTCGCTGTACAAACCTTTTCCCTTCCCTTTTCAAAAATATTTGTAAAAACAGATAATAAATTTGTTCTTTCCTAAAAAAAAATCATGGATAATCATTTATGTACCTAATTTCCAATAAACACCATTTTAGTTTATTTTCTAATCTCAAAATTAAGAAAGATTTGGCGTTGGAAAGTTGTAATTTCATATTGGAAATTCATCCGTCTTGAATCTTGATCACCAAAATGAATGTTTGTGTGTACATGATCTTTACATTTACTTCATACATCAACAAGTCATCTAAAGTATCAACCATGCATACTTAAACCAATCATCGGTATTCTGACAACGCAAACAATACACTGTCATTTCTCAAGTGAAAATATGACATCTCAATCATCTGATATCTACGTTATCACTTAAGTTAGCTTATGTTATCAACGTCGAAAAGTAATAACTAGTTGATGGCTTCCACTCTTGAATTAGTTATACATTGATCATCCATGCAGATGTCAGCTAGTTGCAATGTTTATTAGTAGTATGCCGTCCGTATATTAATATTGGCCAATGCTCGATGATAACGTGTACAATTGGCTTAAGAACCAATCAATTTGGCCCGATGAATGAGCCTTATGTTAGCAGGACCAACAAACACTTCTTAGTTTAAACAAATTTGTAAAACCTCAAAGCAGTCCGTATTGAATTTTGGTTTCTAGTGGTCGTCAGTGTATGTTTAATGGAATTAAGTTTATATTAAATCTTTGATCTGAGTAACTTTTAGAGTAACCGAAACCAACCTAGATTTTATTACATTTGAAATCAATAAATGTTGTACTTTTTACAAACAGGTAGATTGTAGAAGAGCTAAATGTCAGTTGTAGTTTGTCAGTCTGTTTGACTTGCTTTTTAAAGTTACACTACTTCCAACTTCCTCCTCTAACCCTCTCCATGCTGAAGGCAACCTGAGATGCTGTGCCCAAGAGGGTTAAACTTTTGTATGTTTGACACAGTTCCATGATAGATGAGCCTCACGCCACCCCCACCCAACATCACGCCCCCGCCCCACCCTTGGGTCCGAACACAATGGGTGAGTGAGGGCAGGGCGTAGTATTAAACATACAAGACCTTTAAGTGCTGCTAGCCCGTTCTAGGTCTGCTGGTATAGAAACTGCTTCACCATGTACACAAAAGCCTCCTTGGTAGATTCGGATTATATTAATATATAAATAGGGCTATAAAGGAATACAGAAATATCGGGCAATGAAAAATAAATTAAAGCAACGCTGCTGTGTAGTGAAAAAAAAAAATGCTGCATCATGAATTTTGTGTGATCAATTCCCTTGGCTGTATGAACATATATATTTAAATGCAAATGTTTTCTGAATCGATGGATTTGAAATCCGTCGGGTTAGGTAACCGTATTATTATCAGATTATTGTGATTTATATTTAGATCATTGTTTTCCTGCCGGCTATCTTGCTGATTGAAGGTGTTGGAGAGTTTGGCGTTTGTTAAGGACAGATTAAACTGAGGTTGGAAGTGATTGAATGGCAGATTGCCAACTTGTATTTAATTCATGTTGCTTCAAATCAGTTGTGAACTTGGAATGAGAGCCCTGTTGGTTTACATATTAGATATCTTAGAATGCATCTGTTTCTAAATGTAATACAAACACTGGAGGGTAGTCATGTTGACAGTAATTATCATGTTGATTAGTTCAGTTAATATAGTTAATAGGATGATAATTGTAAATATTATTTAATGCTTATTGTTGCAGCAGTTTAATAAATGTATTAATAATTGATAATAGATTATCTATCTTTGAAACTTGCAATAATATTACGTTTGGTTTGTCATTAGACTCGGTGCAAGCCTTTGCTAGTAGATTTACTGCAACACTCAAATACTACTATTGCTAGTACCTGTTTTTATGCAAACTACCGTAGTCATGGTAGTATGTGTAGTAGGTTGGTGCGTCCTTCATTAACATTCCTGAATCTACAGACAAATAAATGTTACACATGTATTACTATATACATTATCAACCAATATTGCTGGACATATCTCAGAAAAATATTAGTTCCACTATAATGTAAAATAGTAAAGAGATATATCAATACAATTCCATCAACTCATGCACACGTCCCAAGGCCAACGTCAACCTATTACAAGTCGTACTGGGAAATATTGTTGCCCCCAGATCCATTTTGGATACAGAGAGCGATAATACTGATTCCAAATACAGATGTGACTCGATATACCTACAGCACACCCTCGATTACAGAGAAGATTATTTGGACTATTCATTGTCAAGCTGAGCTGATTTTCCTTGGTCTGGGACTAGGTACAGTTGGCCAATCACAGAGTCTTCTGATTGGTCAGTGTCCAGAGATGGACATTAAATGGCATCTGTGAGACTGTGATAGAGATTGACGAATTGCTCTGTACTGGACTGCATCATCTAGACATTACCTAGTTCTGAGATTGGATCCTAGACCATTTTATGTGAGTTTGGTCTGACAAATTCATAGCAAATATTTTGATTAATGCTGTGGCATTGGATGATATTTGAAAGAAATATGCAATTATCTTGTTATTTCAATATATTCTAAATGCAGATTCATGGCACAATGTAGTAGGTCTCATTTATGATACATCCCAAAATTGTGCCTTTAAACGCATACTATCACAGATTTCTATTGCTGCAATTCACCAAATACAAGTTGGAAATGCAAAGTATATTCAATTAGTGTAAGGAATCATCGCATATGTGTCACAAAAATGCCTTCCATGTATCTACTGCACAGGGAAATCCCTTGCAGATCGCTACACCAAATAATGCAAATGGCGTATATCTTCACTGTGAGGAGCTTCTTGCAGCGATGTTGAACAGCAATTCAGTTGCACGCACTGCTGTGGAGCTCTGTGATGAATATATTTTGTGCATAGCTATAAATATTAAAAAATGAAAAAATATTGAAAACCAATGGGATATGCTGAAAATGTAGCTAGTTGCCCAATTATACTTGTGTAGATACATCAAATGCACATACCTTCAGATAAAAATATGTTTGACCATGAAATATGTAAATAAGCCCGTGCTATTATGCCTTTAATAATTGAATAATAAGTTTGAATCCAATTCGGTGGCTGGGTATCTTCTCCGCAGTGGAAACCACTTTCATGTCCTGTTCGCCACGGATACTATTGATGCAATACAATGCCTAGTGTGCAGTTATCTCCCTTGGTTCGTCTGTACCAGCCATGGCTCATGTGTCTTACTGTAACAAAATACCAGGCTGTCTTCCAATTATTAATAGATCATATTGCCATTCACAATCATCAATGCCCTTTCATCATTGCCTTTTGTTGATGCATAGCCAACGATAATGCATTGGCATCAGTGTGTGTGTGAGGGGGTGGGGGTGGGGGTGGAGGTATAGCAACCAATGCATTGGGGGCAGTTAACAGCACCCTCATCATAATGTAATGCATTGTCTGCAGAGCGTTTGTCATCCTTTGTTAATCAGTACCTGTAAATGCTTGTAGGTTTACTACAACACTTGGAGCCACAGTCCTTGTAGGTTTTCTCCTGCTAGAAAAAAAATACTTGACAAGCTGTCGTATGAGTGAAATATATTTCAAAGAAGTTCTTTAACCACAATTAAATACACACACAAAAATTAATTTAAATGCATCAGTTATGTAGCTAACAATGTCCAAACATGGATTTTATTTTATTTTTGTTTTGTTTTGTTTTGTTTATTCATTTTATTTTATTTTTTAAAAACTTTTGTTTTTTTTAATGTAATCTATTTTTATTTTTTCATTTTTCATTTTATGTATTTATTTATTAATTTTTGTTTTTTTAATATTTAATTTAGTTTTTTTGAGGGGTTGAGAGTGGGGATTTGTCAGTGATGAGATGCCTTGAGACCATTTCTACTCGAAAAAATATGTTTGTCACCATCTGACTGCTAATTTGTAAAATGATGTTCTTTACATTTCAGGATACTAGTCCACTGGTGAATGCAACATGTCCATGTTACCTTTACTGTACAAAAGTCTTGTTCAGGAATGGTGAGTCCCTTTGTCCCTTTGATGTCTTCCACATGTCTTTGTACTTACAGGTTGCCATCCAGTGCCACAAGGTTGCCACATGGTTGCCACATGATTGTTATTTTGCTTGCAGTATATAAACACTCCATAGGAAAATATGCCTAATAGAACACCTTTCCATATAGAAAGCTAGGAAAAATTAAGTTATTAAAAAGTTTGTTCTCATTGCAATTAGTGCCATGAGCATGATGGGCCCAGAGTATTGGTAATGTAGATGGAAGTTTTGTTACCGAAACAATGTGTCGTAGACCCCTACATTTATTTGAATAGCTATGTCCTCTATATGAAGATCTGATTACCATATGCCTTTTTTTATTTTGAAAAACTGATCACAAAATTAATGATATTAATATAAATCAATCCAATCGTAATGTCAAATTAGATATTACAGAGCTGCTTATTTTCTCTGAAAATGAGTTTGGAGCCCATCTATAAAACTAGGTTATGATATGGCCCAAGTCTGGTACAGATGAACAAGGGAGTTCCCAGTAACTGCTGTCACGTGCTATACAGTTTGTATAAAAGACAACATTTTCCCACACCTTTCTGCATTTGGAATTGTTCTCGATCTTGGAGAAGATATCTCTTCCTCATGCAGGGTTCCTGCGTTCTTCCTGGTGTATATATATATTTTTTATTATCTGCCTGTTTGGTGCACATCTGTTTCTGTGATTTGTTGCATATTGGTACTGATATTGCATATTTTTTAATAGAATTAATTTGTATTCAGTACTTATTTTCAGTATTATTACATTTTAAAAAAAAGTAAATAATGTTGCTTCAAAAATGTAATATTTATGTTATTTTTTCTTCATTAGCGTATATATATATAGGTGAAAGATTCTGACATTGACGTTAAGCAATAAACCGGTCAATCTTCATTTACAAATTGTTTAGAATTCTGAAAATATCTTTTATTATTGCAATCTTTTTTACATTTGAAATAGTGTTATTTGAATTCATCAATGTCAAATAAATCAGTAAATATCATATGGTGTATGTAAGCATGGCATGTTGCCATATGCAATGAAAGGGTTAAAAATCACTAACGATTTTTGTTTGTTGGAAGATATACTTTATATCTGTTAACATCAAGTAGGAAGGACGACCTTCCTGTACTAGATTTCTCCCAGCAGTTGTACAAGGAAATGGATGCTTTAGAGACTTGTTGGCATCTGTCCATTCCTTGTTTTCATCACGTGTCCATGGTGCGATAACTTGACCCCCATTCTTCTTTGAGAAGAGCTCGATCTTGCCCAGCTGAGAATCCCTGGAATAATATGAATGTATATATGAATTTCACATAGCTGAATTAACAAGAACTTTCAGAGATGTTGAAAAAAATGTTGATTGGTTATTGCTGTGGATGTAAAGACATTTTCCTGACCTAACTCTGTGTATACTGCAGACAGTAGTTTTCAATCATTTCTTATTGTGAACATCAGTTGGGAATTTAACCTTTAACCTTCTTCCTGTTAGTGGCAACCATAGATGCCAAGTAGTGCAGAGAGTGTGATTAGACGGGCAGTTAATAACTCCATTGCCTAAAACATTGTTAAAATGTCAGGACATTTATTCTAGCCTTTAGGTTATTTTTACAATTTAATTTGGGGGGCGGGGCAATTTCTATCATTAATCTTTTTGACCATTTATATCATTTCAATTATAGTACCTGATAGGCTATGGCATTTCTTTCCTGGCCAACGTTTCATGAAATGGTCGTACCTGCAGTGGTGGCCTAAATCAAATTTGACATCATTCCTGCTATAGTTTCAAAAGCATGGCATATACCATGATTTAGTCCAGGACCATAGTACTACCCTTTCGTGAAACGCAGGCTATGTAACACATTGTGATTCATTATCCTGATCTGGATTTCTTTTTGGGTTTCCGGTTCAATATTGCAAATTTTCTGCACTAAATGTCTCACGTTTCCAGATAGTTTGTTTTCGAGATGTTTCACTTCCAGTTTCACGGGAGAAAATAATTGAATTTGTAGCTTTTAGAATTATTAGAAAAATACGAAAATTGAAAATGATTGGTGTTCGTATAATTAGTGATAACCAAATTAAGTACAAAATATTGTTGTAAATGAAATGGTAAATAAATGAAGAACTTTTTTTAAAAATAGTTTATTTATAGTTTTTAAAAATTGATTGTGTTCACATAATTAGAAAATTACGATTTGAAAAAATTGGTCATGTTCGTATTTTTAAGGTTGGAAATCTTTTAATTTCGGCGATTAATTTAGGTGTTTGAACTATTAGAGGGTTTGAATTATTAGGGTAATTACTGCATGTAATACTGAGTTTCATCATTATTGTGGCGATTCGTAGCCATTTGACCAATGACTAATTAATGACTAAAATCAAATTTATTGACCATAGGATGTATAGAATATCGTTTAACCTTTTCACTGGTTCCACCATGATTGGATTGAATCAATAGGTCAATATTCTGAATTTCATGTCTGAATACGGTATGTCTTCATTTTATATGTTGAGTTGGGATATTTGTCTGTTTCATTTGGTGAATGTTTCAACATTTTAAAGTACGCTGCAAGTGCTGTTTTGGTTTAAAATATTGACGATTTGAAAGGTTTCTGTAAATACAATATCAAATCTTTTATAACACTTTTTTCAGTATTTCAAGTATCCTATCATATTTATACTAACAGATTTCAATATTCATTCAATGACATTCATACAACTCTTCTATTATAATTATGAAATTGAATATTGACACAGTAATGTAAACATGATTGAATTTTTTAGTGTTTATCCATATATTTATATTATCATATAATTAATAATAAATGATTGATTGATTCTTAACAGAAGTTGGTAATATTTAATGATTTTTGTGTCATTTATGGCATGTAAAATTCTGAAAATTCTGAATTTGATTTTTTGAAATTTCTTGTGTTTATCAAAGACATTAACACAAATGATATAAATTAGTAATGATTTATCAGCAAATTTTCTTCTATAATTCCCAGGGATTCTCAGAATATTAATGCCAGAGAAATGGCCAGAGCAACAGGACCATTGCAATATCAGTATGTTCACTCTGTCAATGGAAGCACCTTTAAAAAAATAATTTTTAAATATTCTAACAGTCTACAATAAAATAGCATGTAGATTTTAAGGGTATAAATAATTCAAACAATATACTGTCAAAAAACCCTTGAGAGATAGGAAGGACTGTAAATCATGGTCATTCTCTAGTCCTTTTAACCCTTTTAGCACAGCTCTTTAGGGCATCTCTCGTTGCCTTCAACATGGATAGAGTTATATGTCTGTTTGCATCAGTGTCTGCATGGAAACTAATAATCTGTAGAGATCTTGGCAGTTCACTAGGTTTGATCTTCACTTTGACTGGGCTGATTAGTCCGCAACTGATAATAGCACCATTTTTTAGCCCAGAAGCACCGTTAGGAAATTATAGCAATATGATAGGCCTTCCAACAGCCTTGCATGCCTTTTATCCTCCATTCTGAAGAGAAATTGATCAGCGTGACATTTCGAGACTCGTTTGCCCACTCATCCAGCATATGGGTTATAAATATCGATATTGGATCCATTGGTTATAGCCATTTGGACATCATCAGCCTATTGGCCGAGAGACCATCATGAATGAACAGTTATCATGGTTATGTATCATTTATGTTGTGGCAATGGCCACACTCACATGCATGAATGAATAGTGGTGCAATTATCATTGCCACAGATAGCGTAGTGATAGAACATTGGACTTCGGGCCCGGCATCAATGTTCATGAAAGTTACCTTTCTGGCGCGATATTGATAGGAGGATATTGATGTCTGTAGAGTGGCAATGCAGTTATCATCCTTAGTCTTGTCAGTACCAGCCAGTGCTTGCAGGTTTACTGCAACATTCAGTGCTATGGATGTTACAGGTTTCCTCCTGCCCTAAACTGACTAGTCATGATATAAGTGAAAGAATCTTGAAAGCGACTAATGTAACTCTAAGCGAAAAAATGTACACACACACACACACTTTCACACACACACACTTTCACACACACACACACACACACACACACGCACACACATGCACATGCTATGATGAATGAATGGTTGTGCATTATTAATATCGGGGCTAGACACACATGCACAGGCACACAGACAACACATGCAGAATGATTGGTCAACACAAACTTACACACACCAATACACACACACAATACAGATGCACATGCACGCATGCACACACACACATGCATGCACACACACATACACACACATACACACACACACACACAGAGATACCACCACACACACACACACACACACACACACACTCACAAACACACACACACACAGGACACAGGCAGGCATCCTTGCCTTGATCAAACTGACATCTGGTAGGTTGCTATCTTCCCTCGGGGAGCCATCAACACTGTCAATTGGAGTTAGTCAATGGCTCTGACTGCGGTCTCTGGCACTGAAGCAATGCTCTTGGGGACACGGAAGGGACAATTAGTGATTGCATTGTCACACAGGATCCATCAAAATCTTGTCTGTTTTCTGCTCTGAGGTGTATGTGAAGTCCCATTCCTCAATAGACACATGTTTGGTTGGATCTGCTGTGTAGTCAGTATGCCATTGTGAATACTGTCCATTCTCTATTATTCTTATTGGAGGGTACAATGTATGTAGTGGTATGCATCATGAGGGTACAATGTATGTAGTGGTATGCATCATGAGGGTACAATGTATCTAGTGGTATGCATCATGTACACACTGTATAGTTAACACCCCTGCTGCATCAACCATGGCTTCTGATTCTTGCTGTAATACCTAGTTGCAGCAGGTTTTTCTCCTACAATTACCAGACCACACAGGATCACTGCAATACTGTAAAGAAAATAGGCATGACTGTGATATTGGACATATCCATTTCCTGATTTTGTATATTTGAAAACTGTTTTTGATTTTTTAATATACGATAGGGTCTTTTATCAGTATATATATTACGAACAATTTTTGCTCTCCCATTATTTGCCAACCATATATTATAATTATCCTCTATTAGGTTTAGTTAGTAATAAGGAGGGTAAAAATAATCAAAGCATGAACAGCAATGAACATTAATGCGTTATTGTTGGCAATCTCTAACTGAAACATGAAATATCAATCTGCATTAAAGTAGACCATGTTTATTAGAATTGTTAGGATTTCATCTTTGACATTTGCACATATTAATATTTCAATCTTTATTCATGAATGTCTCTAACCATGAATGGCTCTAACCAGTTGTTGGTGAAGGTTCCTCTTCCAGGTTCTTGTAGACTGAGGAAACCGTCAGTAGGTCTGAGCTTCCTGAAATTAAATAATCCTGGATCCATTATTCATAGTAACGTTGGGTAATAGGAACACACTTTGAGATGAACCGGTACAATCACTGATTTTTTTAAAGAAAAATTGCCTTTCAACTTTGGAGTCCTTTCACACCAGTGCTAAACATGATTTTAGACAAATTGGCTGTCTGAATGAAATGGAATTGCTGGCAACATTTTTATTGAATCAAGTTTTGCTGGTGATATGATTGATGGCCTCCGTGGAGGTACGGTTTAGGATGCCAGGCTGTTAGCTACAGATACACCAAACATCTCGACTGAGATTAATTGGAAATGTTTTATAATATTGTTAATACATGTATATGAAAGTGATCTGAAAAGGGAACATGGCCAAAAGGCCATTTTATGATATTGATCCAATTGGTAACTTTTCCTACCTTCAATATGAAGAGCAGAAAGAGGCTATTATCACAATTTTAATCCTTTTCTTTCCAGTTAAATATCATCTGATGATTATTATTATAAAGTTTTTATGAACAATTATCATTATATAAAAAATATTCTGATTAAATTGTCCGATCGATTTTATTTTACATTTAATTGTTTGCAGAAATACCATAATTAAGTGAAGTGTGTCGTAAAGTAGAATGTGTCATGAAGCAAATATTTACTCTGTTTTCATTGTGTTTGATCCATTATGCTATTTGATATTACTTCATCACGGCACTTTGCTTACATCTGAACAAACAAAGTACAATTTACATAGTAATTACCAACTATTGTATATATCTCTGTGGAGCCAAAGGTTCCAGGTTCAAATCCTGCCCCGGGGGCCCGGCATCAATGTTCGCGGAAGTTACCTTTCTGGCGCGATATTGATAGTATGCGCTGTCTGTAGAGTGGCAATGCAGTTATTATCCTTGGTCTTGTCAGTACCAGCTGATGCTCGCAGGTTTACTGCAACATTCAGCGCTACGGATTTTGCGGGTTTCCTCCTGCCATAAATTAACAAGTCGTGATATAAGTGAAAGAATCTTGAAAGCGACTCTAAACCCCAATTTAAAAAACAATAATTAAATAATGTTAACGCATATGAGTTGTTACCTGTATAGCTACAATCACAGTCTGTGGAACAGGAGCCTGGAAGTAAGCAGAATATGTATAAATATGTAAACTCACGTACCTGTTATCTTGGTAATATATTTTGCTGATTGGTACAGATTGGTGCAATAAAGAGTCATGATTTTAATTGAGTAAACATGGAGATGGTTAATATGCTTAAAGAGGCATATAAGTATATCTCTGGCAGATGCTAATTATGGAGGATTTGATGTACTTGGGAAATTCTAGAGCTCCAGTAGCTAGTCTGTTTGCTCCCACTATATCACTACGAGATATCATGTGATTGTTCTTGGGCAAAGACCCAGGGTTTTATGGCTGATATCTGGTGGGAAACTGCAAGATAATTAATTTATTTACAGCCAATTTAATCCTAGGATGTAGGAGAGTTGGTTTAGTATTGAAGCTCTGCCCACCTGACAGGTTAAGTAAAGGTGCTGGAAAGTTGTGATGAGCATTTGTAACACCAGTAGTACCTGGGCCCTCCTGTACAAACCGGCGTAACTCTTAAGGTAACCATATCTAACATAGTTACAATTGTGTTGGACAAAAGTGTTACCTTAGAGTTATGCAGTTTCATACAGGAGGGTACTGGTACAGAAAGGAATAGTTGTGGAAATCACAAGTAGAAATGGTTTTTGAACTAATTTTTCACCCTTTCTTGGAGCTACCTACCTTCTGTTAAGATTAACCATCAATATCTACTGATGTTTTTTTTTTCAATATTGAGTGGTTACCTAGATTATTTATTAATTAACATATTTTGTATTTCCATGTTCCGACATATGTAAATCTATATTGATTTGCTATACCAAAGTTGTAAAACAAAATACTGCTATCCAATGAATATATTTTTATGGCTTGCCATATGTAAAGGGTTAAAAATGTTGTCAGATGCAGCCAAATATATTGCGTTACCCTACCAAGGACTATAAATAAATTATCATTAGAATTGTCTGATTTAATCATGCCTGATCCTGGCATCTTGAAGTACTGTGTAAACATGTCTTGGTGCTAACACCCATAGACATTCAGCTGATTTCCTATGCATTGGGTCCATGCTATTGTTGGTGATGGACAATAACCTGACAGTTTTACGTGTATCCAAAGTGTCGATGAAACCTTCTTATCTAATTACCTACTGGGCAATATTTCACAAACCAGGGAGTCTCTGCAGCAGCAGATTTATTCCCACAAAATGTTTATTTAATTCACTGACGTTGATATTTAGATTGGGCTGGGAAGATTTGATAAATAAATGGGAGACTGTTGTAATTATATAGTGCACCCAGGGCACAAGGAAGTGGTATCAGTATGGATGCTTTGGGCATTTTGGATGCTGGAAAATTACTATTTTCCTGCTGATTGCTCGAAGGATGCAGTCAGTATTTGGAGCGTTATCAAAGCCATATACATATACATATTTCCTGAGTTAACTGAATGCTTTGCTATTGGGACCACTCTTCAATTAAATTGTTGTTTTATTATCAGTGATTATAAAGTCCCTCTTAGAATGTATATCAGCTGCTTATTTAATAAATATGGTAAAGAACAAAAGTGAGTTCAAGCAAATTGTAAACCATGGCCTGAGATTACAAAACCTTTTTGTTATAATTTTCATATATCATGTAGGTATTGGTTACAAAGATTGCAAAAATTGAGAAGAAAAATTATATATATATATATAAAACGTTAATCCATAATTTTGTTAATAGTGTTGTTTTTTTGAACATCTGTTATTTGTACCCCATTTACATTACAAAGGTTTGTACCTGAAAGCTTCATTCCATAATGACATTACTGTCTCATACACCCATGCACATCCCCGGGGGCTCCGGCATCAATGTTCGCGAAAGTTACCTTTCTGACGCGATATTGATAGGATGCGCTGTCTGTAGAGTGGCAATGCA
>JAUTBT010010980.1:0-24152 GCA_032361225.1 Lepetodrilus schrolli
CGATGCTCGCAGGTTTACTGCAACATTCAGCGCTACGGATGTTGCGGGTTTCCTCCTGCCCTAAACTGACAAGTCGAGATACAAGTGAAAGAATCTTGAAAGCAACTTAAAACCCCAGTAAAAAAATCAATAAAAACAATCTTACAATGCAACATCCCCATTCATATCAAGCAATCAGAAACTCTTTCATCTTTCAAATCAAGGCTAAAATTCTATCTCTTCAAACTCTTTCACTCTGTCTAGATGCACGTTGATCATACACTTTGTGTATGGATGTATATAGCACTAAATTAAAGTATTACAGTGCACTCTGGCAATACTGGCATCTTTGTACTCCGGCAATCTGCGTATATCGGCATCATTTCAAAGTCCCGGCCAGCGATAATGCATTTTACATTAATTGCATAAACCAGCACTCTTTCAAAACTGGCATATTATTTTGGTCCCAACGAGTGCCGGTATTGCCAGAGTGCACTGACGCCACTGTATTATTATTATTATTATTATTATTATTATTATCATGTGTTGATGTTCCAGAGATGGCTGACAGAGCAGAGATCACAGTGTCCACACTGCAGGTATGTACACGACCTGACCCCCTACCAATTGGAATCAACTGAGCGACATTCTCAGACATAGACTCGGACCTAAGTGAAAAGTTGACATTATGGTGAAAATGTGAGAGGTGTAATGGAAATTGGCGAATGCCAACTATATAGGTTATTCAATATTATGAATGGAATGTATATGCTTTCAGTGTCTTCAATTATTATACATGGAATAGACAATCCGAGTGAAATCTGAGCAGAAATGATGTAGAATTATATTTCTTAAATTTCAAGTTAGTAGCCATTTGATTGGAAGGGCCACCTTGTGTATGAGCAGTCACTGAACCGAATTTCGAGGATGCAGCAAAGTTTGGACTTGTTGCCCAGACAGAGACGTATAGTATGTGAGCAGTCACTGAGCCTATCTGTTGAGGATGCACCAAGTCTTGCACTGTCGTCGTTGTTGCAGGGCGTCGCTGCACCTGCACGAGCTGGTCAACTGTCGGTGGGCAGAGGAGGTGACCCAGCAACTGGACAGTCTACAACACTGCAGCCCCGTGGCCAAGATCGAGTTCATCGAGAAGGATCAGTAAGTCGGGCAACGACGGTCATTTTGTTCCATTTTTATTATTAAATTTATGGAGTGTAGATATGCTTTTATTAAACTTTATTTTTTAATAAATCTTTTTTTAAAATTTGTCTTTCAACACAATTTCAAGATCATTGCTTGTCTAATTCATTTTTTAAGTGACATTTCCATTGTTTGCAGCTGCGAAAAGCACCAAGAACGGCTCACAGTCTACTGCTGGACCTGCAACATATGTATCTGTCATCAGTGTGCACTGTGGGGAGGAACAGTAAGCATCACCCACAGGATTGTGTATTAACCCCCTCCATGCTGGAGGCAACCAGAGATGCCCTAAACAGCAGTGTGCCTAATCTAGCAGGGAGAGGGTTAAAGATGCATTCTCTAATAATTATGGTGCAGGTGGTAGCACAATGGTAGAACCTTTCGACTTCAGAGCTAAAGTGTCTTCTATGTGCTAAATGTCCTAAATGTCTTCAATGTCCTTCATACCCTCTACATCCTCAGTCCTATATGTCCTAAGTCCTCCCTGCCCTCTATATAATAATAATAATAATATGAACATCACGTATACCTCTCGTCACGTATGGGCAATATTCCTGCTGTGTATTAAAACAATAATTCACTCTCTCGCCTCTATTCCTCTGTCTTCAATGCTCTCAATGTATTCTATGACCTCTATACCTATCTGCTGAATATCCTACGTGCTCACTGCCCTGCTGTATGTTTCAGCACTCGAGCCACACGTTCAAGCCCCTAGACGGAGTGTATGATGAGCATGTCAAGAAGATCACCACGGAGATGACCCAGTTGAGGAGCAAACACGTGGAACTCATCAGTCTCGTACAGGATGTGGTGCGTAGCTCTCTCTCTCTCTCTCTCTCTCTCACTCTCACTCTCACTCTCACTCTCACTCTCTCACTCTCACTCTCTTTTCTTCTCTTCTCATCTCTCTCTCTCTTTCTCTCTCTCTCACTCTCACTCTCACTCTCATCATTTCTGAGAAGCTCTCACCACTGTTCATTGTGTACTATCATCAATTCTTTGCGTTTTCTCAAAATTAGCTGTTTGAGTTTAATTTAGATGTTTTCTACAAATGAATATTCTGTTTGAATTTAATTTAGATCTAGCAAATAAATTTGGAAAAATGTACATTTCCAGGAACGGAACATTGAGGGCGTGAAGAACGCCAAGGATGAGCGAGTGCGGGAGATACGCAATGCCGTGGAGCTTATGATCGCCAGGCTGGAGTCCCATCTCAAGTGCAAGCTCATGACACTGATGGGTAGGCACTGGTCTTTTGCAAGTATCAAAGAATATTTGTTCAAATCTATGTATGTAAAAAGTTGTTGTTGAATTTAGCTTGTGGATTCTGCATCATGGCTGAGTTGTTTTTCGTGGATCTCTGATGTGTTCGCCAGGATGCCATGTTGTAGTTGGTCTGAGGGAAATTGGAGCTTTATTGCAGTTACGAGGATTGGTTGGTAGCACAATGGTAAAATGTTGGGACTTCTGAGCCAAAAGTCCAGTGTCAATGTTTGTGAATATTGCCTTTCCAACACGATCATGATAGTTATGTACAGAGGCGGTGAAGTTATCATCCTTGGCCAGTCAGTACCAGCCAGCACTAGCAGGTACCATATTGTAATAGAGTTGCTTCAGGTTTTATTTCTGGTTGCAGCTCAGCGAAACCAGTTGTCACAGGAGACTGAAATGCTGGAGGCAATCATACAGAAGGTGAACCACAGGCTGACACACAGCACTAAGTCCGAGCTGATCCTAGAGACCAAGGAGCTGATGGAGATGTTCCGCCACATCCAGAGGAGACCCCTAGGGTCCTTTGTTACAGCCCCTGTACCGGCAGACTTCACTAGGTGGGTAGGCCCCAATGATTCCTTTGTTGTTAGTCGCGGCAAATGGGTGAAAGATTCCCGTAGCAACATTAAAGTCCATAATCACTCATTGTTCCAGGCCCTGTACCAGCAGACTTCACCAGGTTTAAAAAAGATTTAATTGGGGTTTAGAGCTGCTTTCAAGTCCAAGATTCTTTCACTTATATCACAGATTGTCAGTTTAGGGTAGGAGGAAAGCCACAATATCCATAGCACTGGCTGGTACTGACAGATATTCACTAGATAGGTAGGCCTCTAAGGTCCTTTGTTACAGTCCCTGTACTGGCAGACTTCACTAGGAAGGTAGGGTCCTTCTCACAGCCCCTGTACCTCTAGACTAATGGAAAGGGAGAACTCATGCATGGCTTCATTTAATTTTCAGCGAGATTGTTCCACAGTATGACACCAGCACATTTGCCATGAAGAACTTCAGTGTGTTGCAGCAGAGAGCAGATCCCTTCTACAGTCCTCCACTCAACGTCTCCGGTCTGAGCTGGCGACTCAAAGTTTACCCAGTGAGTAGAGAGGTTATTGAAGTTAGAATCCCACATCGGGCGCCATTATTGTCTCTGTTTTGATTGGAGGTTTTCTGAATAGTACCATTTGAATATGGGTGAAATAATCGCGTAGTGATGCAAAACATTAAATTAGTCAATCAGCCATTCCATATTTGTCGTTGCGTATTTGTCAAAGATTCCCGCTGCGACGTAGAGTAAGAACTCACTCTCTACCATTCACAGTTCTTCAAAATGCCCACGGCTAAGTATTCACTGGACAAGAGGAGATAACCCAAAAAGCTATATAGTCATCAATGCATGATGAGGCAGTTGTACATATCAGATTTGTTGTTCATTGCATATACGTGAAAGACTCCCGCTGCAATGTAAAACAATAACTCACTCTCTCCAAGACTGGTACTATTTTGACAGCAATTGTTTATTCTGCCTAGGATGGCAATGGAGTGGTTAGAGGACACTACCTGTCTGTATTCCTGGAGCTGTCTGCGGGTCTACCAGAAACGTCAAAGTAAGTTTAAATAATAATAATAATAATAGTAATAATGATAATGATAATATAAAAATAATAATGATAATAATAATAGTAATAATAATAGTAATAATAACATAATATTGTATACTAGTGAAGTACATTGACCCAACATGCACTGACAATTTGACATTGTTAACTCTTTCGATACCGCACATTTTTGACACCAACGTTGGCTGTGTACCGGCCATTTCGGCATTTTTCATTGTGGTACTGTCGTTATTGATTTCAATAGTACATATGCATTTTTGTATCAAATTCCAGATTAGCATTTGGACTACAAGCTAGATATATAAATGAATCAATATGTCAGTCAAATATATTCATAATATATTAGTAGGGTATGAAAAGAAGTTGATCTTATCTTATCTTGAAATGTTCCATGTAGTTATTTTTCAATCATATATACACCAATGCAAATTCCACTTTTGCGTATACATGCTCTGTTTTACACCTGTTCATAGCTACTATCGTTTTAGCTAACCTTATTCTCAAGTAGTGTCGCGATAAAAGTGTTTCATATAATTAATGTTGTAAATCCTGAGCCTATCGTATATACTTAATGACATTAATAAGCCTTTGTGGAGGACATTTTTTACTCTTTTAATTTGATATCAAATTTTGCTCCACGAATATTCACAATGTCATTACGTATATTACAGCTTAGGTAACATGGCCCCAGGATGTACAACCCTTGGGAACCGATTATCTGTAATGCCTCATAACTCGTGGGTTGTCTATATCATTCTTGAAGGTTGTTCCTACCACGTTCTGAAATTTCCTCCAGGTACGAGTACCGCGTGGAGATGATCCACCAGGCGTCCAGAGACTCCAGCAAGAACATTGTGCGTGAGTTTGCCTCTGACTTCGAGGTCGGCGAGTGCTGGGGCTACAACCGCTTCTTCCGTCTGGACCTCCTGGCCAGCGAGGGCTACCTCAACACCGAGAACGACACTCTGATCCTGCGTTTCCAGGTCCGGCCTCCCACCTTCTACCAGAAGAGCCGCGACCAGCAATGGTAGGTGTGGCACAGTCTGTGGCCTCTGATGATAATGATAATAATAATGTGAGCATTTATATTGCGGCACATCCACACTCGTGAGATAAAAAATAAAAAAAATAAAAAATAAAGTATGAAAAATAAAATATGAAAATGGTGAAAACCAGTGGGACATGCGGAAAATGTAACTTGTTGCCCAATATATACTTGTGTAGATAAATTAAATGTACATACTTTTCAAGTAAAATACGATTGACCGTGAAATATGTCAACAAACAGTGATTGAATGCCATTAATACCACTGGTATTCTTGTCCTCAGGTATATCAGCCAGCTGGAGGTCGCGGGGTCACAGTACATCCAGCAGATCAACGACCTCAAAGAGGTGAGTGGACGGGGTGGTAGCACCATGGGCCAAAAGGTCCCGAGTTCAAACCCTCCCGCGGGAATGCGACATCGGTGCAACACTAGTGCTACTGGTGTTCAGGTTCTTGGCCGTGATATTTGATCTGACAAGCTGAGATTTTAATGTAGTAATCTTAAAAGTAGCTCTTAATGATTATTATCCTTGGCTTGTAAGTACCAGTCAGTGCTCGTAGCTTCATTAGTGTTTCCTCATCTATTATATGTAAATGTGTTTATTTCAGTAGCTATCACTGCTATTTTTCAGAGACTCTTGATCGAAATTTCCCGGAATTCTGGGAAAAAAATGGGAAATGCTGCTGGTACGGAATTTTTCTTTTGTAATTTGTAAATATTCAAGACTGAAATCTCAAATTTGTATCCTGTTGTTTCATTATTTATATTAGCTTCAAGATATATGATACATGCTTTGCCCTGTTTCATTCCTATCTAAAATACCATACAGAAGTATCCTGCCCCATTATTATTATTATATTATTATTATTATAGTTATTTTAATTGCTATTATTATTGATATGATTTTTATTAAAAAATTTATTACTATATTACTATTATTATTATTATGAATTGTTCATGTTATAATATCTATTACAGATGCTGTTTTAATAATAATTATGATTATTTAATATTTTATTATTAATTATTCATATTTTAATAAATATTATTATTGATGTTCTTTTCATTGTTGTTATTATTAATGTAATATTTTATTATTATTAATGATCCATATTTTAATAATAATTATTATAGTTGATTCATATTTTAATAATAATTATTATATAGTTGTTTTTATTATTATTATTGTTATTATTATTAAATAATAATAATAATAATAAGCATATTTATAATGTGCCATCCCATCGTTTTCACAATGCTCAAGGCGATACATTTGAGTTTATACAGTGCCAGTGGAAAAACATAATGGAAGGAGATGCAGTATTTTCTTATAGTTTCTGTAGTGTTTACGGAACAGATGGGTTTTGAAACTTTATCATAATTGTTATTTAATTCTTTTAAAAATATTTTAAAAATGCATCGTCTCTCTGCGTAGAATCTCCTCTGGTGGTGTCCCAGTCGGCTGAGAACGCTGCACACCGCCACCGCCATGCAGCTCTGCACCACAAACCACGGTGCCAGGGACCACTTGTGGATATGGACGTGGAGCAGGCTTTCCTGGAACAGGACGATGGTGACGACGAAGATTCCGACACCACGGAATCCAACGAGGTCAGTTGTCCGGGACATGGAGACACCTTTTTTTTTCCCCGACTCGTCTTTTGCAGGAATTAAATTCTAAAATCCTATATTTCCACTAGTCATGAGGACATTTTATTTTTTCAGGGCTGTGTTGGCCCTACTCTTTGTTATAATCTGATATTGACAATATTTGCTGTTTTGGTGTTCATAGGGTCTGAGTGAGGGCGACCTCGATGACCTCGATGAAATCCACCAGGATGGGGAAACGGATGGAGGTCAGGAGGTCGCTATCGACAACAGCAATGATGAGAACGATATTGATGAGGAAACAATGTATGTCACATAACATTTTTGTATTTTATTTACGAACATTAAAAAGTCCAATATCAAGTAAATCATGTATTATAGATAAATAAATAAAATAAATAGTAATACATCTACACATTTAGGAATGCAAATTTGCTAATATTCATGTCAAATGTCTTTCTAATGTACAAGTTGATGGCCACTGCAATGACATTTCAATCATTTATGAGGTCATACCTTTTACCTACTGCCAAACATTGTACATCTTTTACCAGGACACATTTCAACCAATCAAATCATTAGAATTATTACATGTTTTGGGTAAAATAATATGCAATAAATGTCCACCCTATATGTCTTAAAAATCTGATTATGTACATTTTACATTTATATTTCGATACTTTTTTAACAAAATTACTGGGATTGCTTATGTCTGTAATGGTTCAAGTGAGCATAGTTTTACTGTGGTGCAGATTTATATGTTTCTGTATGGTGTTATTATCTTTAACCTTTGAGACCCAAACAAAGGGTAATTTTGGTACACTCTGATGCATGTACGTAATATAACATGTTTGTGCGGCTACTTTCTGCAGGTCCGTGGACAATGATGTGGAAATCTGGGAGGAGAATGACCTCGACAGACTTGGAGCATCCTCGGTCCTCAAATGTACCAACAACCTTTCTGCCCCAGAGAAGTAAGTAGATGCTCAGTTTGATCGATTCTTTTTAATTTAATATTTTTTAATTTTAATTTTAATTATTTTTATTTTTATTTTATTTTTTATTTTTATTTTTTTTAAATACGGTTGAAATATTCCCACTGCAACATAAAGCAAAAAAATTTTCATTCTTTTATTTGTTTTCTTTTTCTTTTTTTTTTAATACAGTTGAATATTCCCACTGCAACATAAAGCAAAAAAATATTCATTCTTTTATTTAAAAAAACAATAATAGTGAAATATGCAGGGAAAGAGTTGACTCCAAAAATGGGATGACATTTTTGTTGAATAGCATTACATATTGAAAACACTTTTAGTAGTTGACTAATAAATGATGGTGTGGTTACATTATTGTCGCGAATGTGTCAAAGATTCCGGCTGTGATGTAAAGCACCAATTCAATCAATGTTCCATTATCAGGGGAGGTAACTACCAAGGTTTTTTTTGCACATGATTTTTAATTAAACAATGAATTCATGCTGTAATGCAATCCCGTCATATCAATACATTATTAATATATACTTGACAAAATAAATTAAGGACCATCGGATATTGTGTGGGGGAGCTTTCTACCAAATTTCAGAACCTGGCTTTAGGAATATGATGTCATTCTTCTTCTAATGCTTCTGCAAGTTCTTCAAGAGTTCCTGGATCCTGTAGATGTTTGTGCATTCTTTGTTGTTATACAGCTAAATCTACATGTCCAAAAAGGCAACTGGCCCTTAATTAATTTTGTTGAGTATATATTGCATAGGTTTCACAAATCACATATAACTTTACATCAGTGTACTCCCACCTGACCCGCAAATCGTTGAATTTTCTCCTGTTGGCCTGGCAGTGGCAGCAAGCTGGATGACGAGACTGCACTAATACAGTTCCTGGAAGGCCGCACCTCAGACCGTGACCGGTGGGGACTGCCCCGCACCACATCATCTGCCAGCAGCAGCTCAGGTACGTGGAGAACCCACTTTTTTCTTTTCTATTTTTTTTTAAATTGGGGTTTAGAGCCACTTTCAAGATTGGTTCACTTATTTCACTGCTTATCACTGAATGTTGCAGTAAACCTGCGAGCACTGGCTGGTATTGACGGACCAAGGATGATAACCTGCTTTGCCACGGTACAGATAGTGCATTGTATCAATATCGCATCAGAAAGGTAACTTTCGCAAACATTGATGCCAGGCTCCCGGGACGGGAATTGAACCCGGGACCTTTAGCCCCAAAGTCCAAATGTTCTACCATTGTGCTACAATCTGTCCCGGAGAACTCGCTCCATTAACCCAGCCCCTCGAGATTATGAAACATTTTTTAGTACGATTTCCATTTTCATGTTCCTCAGTTTTATTCACAAATCCCCATATACATTTTGAGTTTGAGTAGGTAATCGTGGGACCAGGACTTGCAAAATCATAGGTATTCACACAAAATATATTTTTCTGGGAACTTGGGAAAACTAAAGGTTTCTATTATAACTATTACTACTATATACTACTAGGTGCTCTGTTCAAGTGTTTTATTAAAATGACAAGTGGTGATGTAAGTTAAAGAATCTTGAAAACAAATGGGTTTTAAAAAAATTATTGCTATTATTTTTATTATTACATGTATTATTATTATTATTATTGTTGTTATTATTATATATTATGTAACATTGTTATTAGTAAATTTTTATTATTACTAGTACTATCGTCCTTCAGAGAGTGCCGATAGTATTATTATTATTATTATTATTATTATTATATATTAAAGGCATACAATCACTGAATTGGAGGTATAAATGAAAAATACATGCATTTAGCATACATATGATCGCTTTTGTACCTCCAAATATCTTTTCATTGCTGTAGGATAGGTAAACTTCCATTGCAGTTTACATTAATGTAAAGTAATATCTCAATTGTTTATAGTATAATAGACTAAGGGGAGTAACTCTAATCCATGAACATGGTCAAAATGACCTTTCACGACTACTGGTACCAATAAAGCTATGTAACTTTAAATATTAAAAAATAATAAAATATGAAAATATTGAAAACCAGATGTTTTTTGTAAAATTATTTTAAAATTATTTTTATTATTATTAATATTATTACTATAATTATTATTATTACTACTACTACTACTACTACTACTACTACTACGTGGGGCAGGTAGTAGCGCAGTGGTAGAACAGTTGGACTTTGGAGCCAAATCCCGCCCCGGGGGCCCGGCATCAATGTTCGCGAAAGTTACCTTTCTGACGCGATATTGATCGGATGTGATGTCTGTAGAGTGGCAATGCAGTTATCATCCTTGGTCTGTCAGTACCAGCCGGTGCTCGTAGGTTTACTGCAACATTCACTGCTACGGATGTTGTAGGTTTCCTCCTGCCCTAAACTGACAAGCCGTGATATAAACCCCAATACAATTAATTTTTTTTAAATAATAATATTAATACCACCATCAGATGGACTGTCAGAGAGTGCCAGGTCTGTACAAAGCATACTGGAGGGACTGCAAGCGGACTGGAACCTGCCCAGTCTCACCAAGGACGACAACAAGAACAAGGCAGTCCGCATCAAGGACCGCGACAAGAAGCCACTGCTGGGTGACACCGCCACGCCGACTGCCTCGTCGACCACAACCACGACCGTGACGTCAACCGACGACATGCTGGAGCACATCCACGCCAGATTCTCGGAGCTGGCCGCCACCACCATTGCGGTCGCCAACTCTGCCGTCACCAGTGAGACCGAGGCCAAGAAAGCGCGATCAAGTAAGGGGAGATAATTGAAATAATTGAATTCGAGTACTTGCTAGAAAATAATTTGATCACCATATTAAAAGGTCGGGGGAACAGAATTATTTTTTTAAGGTAGACACACAGGAATGATGATATTATACCATTTTAACCTTTTCCATGCTGGAGGCAACCAGAGAGGCCCTGGAGATGGTTAACAGTGATTACATTTTATCTATAAAGATGTTTTATTAATAATTGGCTGCTTTCCCTGTTTATTTGTTTACACGTCCATGCTTAATTCAATGTTTTGTTCACAAATCTTAATTGTTACAATACTAAGAGTAATAATAATAATGTGTTTATTTATTTTGCGCCAAATCCATGCTCGAAAGCTTGCCCTTTGTGGTACATTATTACCCACGGCTAATGGACTAATGTGCACTCATTTCACCATCTCAACAATGCTATAATATTTCAGCCAAGAAAAGCAAAAGTCAGTTGAGTGCCATCGTCCAACCACTTAGGAACTCTCTCGACGACAAAGTGGCAACAGACAGCGGTGCCAAGGGAGATAAGAAGGACAAGAAGAGGGAATCTCGAACTGTTGCGACTGTAGATAAATCCATCATGTTAAGCCAGGGTAAGACATTTTGTAGGGGTTGGTGTTAGAGTGATAGAAAGTTTGGATTTCGGAGCCAAAGGCACCGGGTTCGAATCTCGTTCTGGGAGCCCGGCGATATATTGATAGGATGCACTGTCTGTACTGTGGCAATGCTGATATCATCATTGGTCTGTCAGTACCAGCCGGTGCTCACAGGATTACTGCAACATTCAACACTAAGGATGGTGTGGGTTTCCTCCTGCCCTAAAACTAACAAGCCGTGATGTAAGTGAAAGAATCTTGAAAGCTACTCTAAATCCCAATAATAACAATAAATAAAATCTCGATGCTGGTTTAGGCACAGGCACTGTTCTCTAGGGCATCTCCAGTTGAATAGGAAAGAGTTAAATAGACGGAACAGAATCTTACACTTGTAGAAAACAAAAAGAATATTACACCATGGACAGAGATGAAATTTTCTCGAAAATTATCTTTATTTGTGGAATCGTCTCTCTTTTTGGCTTATGTTTACCAGAGGCACGTTTAATGACCCTTCCAAAAATGGAAGATTGCTCTGCAAGATATTGTCTGTCTCGGAGTGTTTTTGTAGCTGTTTCATGTTAAGCACTTGCACACATATAACTGAATAAATAACAGCACTCTAGCAGTTGCTCCAAATTTATTTCGTGCAAATACAAAAGGACAAGTATTTGAAAGACGTGCGGTGAACTGATCTATCAGTCACTAGGCCTTAACGGAGGTGAACATTTCAACTGATCTATCAGTCACTGGTATTAAGAGGGGGGCGGGGGGGGGGTGACATTTACAACTGATCTATCGGTCACTGGGGTTAAGGGAGGTGGGGGGGGGAACATTTTCAACTGGGCCTTCATCGGGCCTTAAAGGGTTAATGTTGGTATGTTGTAAATATTGCACGATGGTGAGATGGTCTAATTTTTCAGATGAACAGCCATCGCTTGACCTCAATGATCTGACACTCCAGCAATGTTCACTATCTGATGTGTCCTTGGGTATTCCCTTGATGGGTGAAGCAGGGGCAACTATGATTCCAACACAAGCATCACCGCCAACGTGAGTATGGGAAACTATCAATATTATAGGAATAGTGTATAGGGATAGCTTATTAGTTATTTTTCCTATTCATGCCATGATATAAATGAAAGAATCTTGAAAGCAACTCTAAACCCAAATTTAAAAAAATTTATTAATAAATACAAATTTTCCGATTTTGTTGTTTGTCCCGCTACATTTAAAAATAAAACTCAGTCACTCACACATTCTGTTGATTATTTTTACATGCATGTATTTTTTAAATTATTTAAATTATTTTGTTAGTTTTACATGTTCAGTTGATTTTACATATTCAGGTTGTATACTTTTAAATGCATGCGCAACAGTATTTTCCACAAACTTACCACTTGTTCTACAGACATACTGTCAATACATGGAACCTTTGCACAATTCTGTTTTTATAGTAACCCCACAGCAGAGAAGGAAGACTCCTCACAAAGAAAATCATCCAAAATTATCCCATCAAAAGACACAGGTATGGACGTCTGCTTGGATTATTCTAGGGCCTGGTTGTTCATTAAGTAAATAGAGGATCTCATATTAGTGGGGTTTTTTTTATGAGTGAATTCATTTTAACAGCAGGGGCAGGTGGTAGCACAATGGTAGAATGTTTTGACTTCGGAGCCAAAGGCCCGGGTTCAATTCCCATCTCGGGAGCCCGGAATCAATGTTCACGAAAGTTTATGCGGTTGTCATCCTTGGTCTGCCAGTATCAGCCAGTGCTCGTAGGTTTACTGCAACATTCAGTATTATGGATTTTGCGGGTTTCCTCCTACCCTAAACTGACAAGCTCTGTTATAAGTGAAAGAATCTTGAAAGTGGCTCTAAACCCCAATTAAAACAATAAATAAACAAATAAACTTGGCAATACTGATATTATGCAAGGTTCTGCCCTTTAGTTAAATATGGCATTTTTAGCTATTTCCAAGCATCTTGTACAAGCACTGTTTCCTAATTCTACTATCAATAAGGACAACGTTTTATTCTTCTAAACATTTCAACATGCTTTCATTGTCAGCTCTTCAGCTGTCTTTCAACTACCTGAAGACTGAATTGGAGAAGATGAAAAATGGCGGAGTGTCTTTGCCTAATGATAACACAGCCACACATCCTGATGAAGGAACTGTGGACACCTCCGGACAGAAATCTCCCAACGGAAACTCATCATCTCGTGGAGGTCCTCTGGTGGAATTCAGCTCTGAGAAAAGCGCAAAAGACAGGTATTCAACCCTATTCAACCTGCTAAAATTATCAAAATCACAGTGAATAGTGACCAGGTAGGATGAAATGGTCGTGTGAATGGTAACCTTCTAGTGCTGGAAATGGCAGCTTGGGTTGGATACTTCCCAGGGAGTTGAGCTGTAACACCGAGTTTGAATGATAACCTTCTAGTGCTGGAAATGGCAGCTTGGGTTGGATACCTCCCAGGGAGTTGAGCTGGAACACTGTGAATGCTAACCTTTTAGTGCTGGAAATAGCAGCTTGGGTTGTGTACATCCCAGGGAGTTGAGCTGAAATACTTAATGTACCGGCAACGGGCGGAAGGGTTAGGGGTGGGTGGGTGTAATAGTATATTGAGCATGTCAGGGGGGGTGGATGGATCTAGCACTATAAGTATCCATTATTATCATTATAATTATTATTATTATTATTAAAATTTCTATCAGTATGATCGTCTGTTGCACGGGAAAGGTTATTAACTGAATATTTTGGTAGGTGCGAGTGGTAGCACAGTTATATTAAATCCTTAATGAAACCCAAAATATACCCTTGCGACGATTGGTTTTCGTGGTAAGAATTGCTATTGATATACACATTTTTACCTATAAATATATTGATATTATATTGTAACTTATTCTAGTTCGGGACAAAGCTATGTTTTATTACACTACGAAACATGGAAAAGCATTTTTTGTGTAAAATATTATTTTGTGTCAATTTCAGAACAGAGCCTCCTGATGACCCATCTGTTGTTTGATGACAGCTGTCAATCACATCAATCACATCGATTTCCTCCAATCAAATCATCTGCTGCTGCTGATAATCCAAAGGGTTGTTGCCATGTGAGCCACCCATCATTCTCAACTTATGGATTTGGGCCCACTTTCCTCAACGTATGGGATTCATTGAATATATAATGTATTGGATGTCCATTTTGTTTACAAGTTGTCGATTTCAGAGAAAAATATATATACAATGTTTAATGGATGTCGATTTCATTTACGAATTGTCGATAACGGAGAAATTTAGGAAGACAACGTATGCCATTTCTGTGTCAAACCAGTTGGACACTTTGCTATATTTATAGTTCTTTGTTTTAGAAGTTGTTTCACGAATATTAGCAGAGTTGATATGCTGTGTAAAACAGAGGGGAACACTAATATCATTTGAAGGTCATCTTGTTAGCGTCGCGTATTAATGTCACATGTAGGTTTTGAACATGTATCAATGACATTGCTATACATCTAACCCAACAATGTCATAATGTTTTTCATTGGTAAATGTATGGCAGGCGATCCATGACATGAACATATATGCCACCACGCAAGTTTAACAAAACATCTACTACACACAGCCTATATTGTATGTTACATGTTGTTTTATATTTTCGACTAAGTATGACATCTATTAATGTAGACACATTTTCATGGTATTATCAGAGACTATGTATATTACCGTTAAAAAAAGTAATGGAATACATAATTATAATACATATAAGGCAACTTATAATATCAACATTTTCAGGCATGTATTGTTAATTTAAATTTACGATATCAAAATATCAATATCATCATTCTCTTAAATTTTTATGGTAGTATGCATCATCTGTGATTCTATATAGGAACAATGTTATTGAAGTATTTGACATTCTGCACTTGATTGATGTGGATGGTATTTTACGTGTTAAAATTGACAGGTAGTGTTAAAAAGGGGAACCGCTAGATTAGGAAAGCTTCATCTGGGACCAGGCCTGTGTTTTTTTGAAAGGGTTGTAATGTAGCACAGGTGTAAGGAGGGCCGTACCCCATGCTTTTAATATAACTGAAGTGACGTAAACCTCAATTTAATTCATGACTATCGGTACGACCCTTTCGTGAAACGCAGGCCAGATTTTTGTCGTGTTGTATATCCATGCCTCTATAAATGGATTGACATATCCATTGATGTATCCATTGATGAATGTATTTCACCACTGACCTATATGTATATATATGTGTGACTGTGATATCAGTATTACGAATGTACAAAATGGTATCTGTCAACCAAGGCTTGCTATTTCCCAGCCCCTGCACTTACATGTCACATCGTGGCATATTTAGAACTTGTCAATATACTTCAACACTTGTCAATATACTTCAACACTTGTCAATATACTTTAACACTTGTTGATATACATCTACATTTGTCAATTTACATCAACACTTGTCGATATACATCAACACTTGAGTAACATCGTCAATTTCAAAGGTATCAATCATTATCAATATCAACCACTTAATTCGATGACATGTAAATGTTTATATTTTGTATTGAATTTGAAACTGATTTACAGAGTTACTTCAGCTGCCTTGGAAATTGTGTTGTCACATTACGAGTTTATAGCAATTGGCTTTAACGACTACAGACATGTTCTAGATACAGTTTTGGAATAATTTGATCTTTCTATGAAACAGTCGGGTTTATTTTACCAGAAAACTGAATGTTAAGTTTCCTACAGGATATGGGCATCAATGCTCGTGAAAGTTACTTTTCTGACACGATATTGATAGGATGCCCTGTCTGTAGAGTGGCAATGCAGTTATCATCATTGGTCTTTTCAGTACCAGCCGATGCTCGCAGGTTTACTGCAACATTCAGTGCTACAGATGTTGCGGGTTTCCTCCTGCCCTAAACTAACAATCTGTGATATAAGTCAAAGAATCTTGAAAGCGAGTGGTGGAATTTTTGCAAATTCTCTCATTGTAGACCTTGTCTATTTTCGATCTGAATGAAATATATTTCGTTATTTTTTTTTTAACCTAGTATTTCTAATGGTTAATAATATACATAATATTACCAGGATAACATCCTAATAACTGACGATTGGTGAAAAAGAAAGTCCGAGCCCCGCCAAGGCCGAGGACATTGGTTTTCATGAATTGACTTACGAGGATGTTATCTGACTTAAAAAACAGCACACATTTCACGTGCATTGCGTGAGTATTGCCTGTTCTGTGGCTGGATTGTCATGCACATATCTTGTTCCATGCACGCTGCGTGAACACATCGTGAAGCACGTGCTGTTGCTGCCTACTGTGACCGTTTCAAAAGACTTGATGAATGTTGGCTGCTTTCTTTGTAGCCTGCAAAGCTCGGGTGGAAAAGCATACAACTCATAGCCAAAAGGCTCGAGTTCGGTACTGACTGTAGTCAAGATATTTTTCAATGATTGAGTGATGGTACACTGCAATTTGAAATGTACAAGTCCACACAATCTCAAATGATGAACTTCAAAATTGTACGTTCCTGAATACAATGAACAGAAAACTGTACATTCTTGAAAAATAATCTACAGATTTCCAATGGACAAAAATGGTGGCTGTATTTTAAAATCATGTAAAATTGATTGGTGTAAATTGACATATATTTCAGAGGAAGCAGTGAATTTTTATTATGTCAGCAAATAGAGGGTTTATTAGAATCGCATGTGTGAGATAAAATATACTACAAAGCCAAGATATGAGTGAAAAAATCTTGTAAGTTGGTATAAAAATCCAATTAAAAAAAAAAAAAAGAACCTGTAGCTACTTGCCTACTGCTTATGTAGTCATCACTGTGATTGCTACATGGGGCGGGTGGTAGAGTAATGATAGAATGTTGGACTTCGGAGCCAAAAGTTCCAGGTTCAAATCCCATCAGGGGAGCCCGGCATCAATGTTCACAAAAGTTACCTTTCTGACACAATATTGATAGGATGCACTGTCTGTAGAGTGGCAATGCAGTTATCATCCTTGGTCTTGTCAGTACCAGCTGGTGCTTGCAGATTTATTGGAACATTCATTGCTACAGATGTTGCAGGTTTCGTCCTGTCCTAAATTGACAAGCCGTGATATAAGTGAAAGAATCTTGAAAGCGGCTCTAAACCCTAATTTAAAAAACTACATATTAGTGCTGAATGAATTCTGTAAATATGATATGATGTTTTCTGTGATACTAAAGTCAGTTATTAGTTTTGTGCGACATATCACACAAGTAGATTTACTGGTACAGTAGTTGTGGGACAACAATATATTGGTTTTTTTTGGTACAATTAATAATCCTAATATTGTGCTAGAAATGTGTATATAGTTTATTTTGAGATTCACTGAATTCCACAACATTTTTTAAAATGTGGGCGATACTAAACAGGTAAATGAAAATACAAGAAAAAAATAAGAAAATAATGAAAACCAGTGGGACAGTAAAAAAATACAAAAATGAAAATATGTGAAAATATTGGAAACTAGTGGGACATGCGGAAAATGTAGCTTGTTTCCAAATATACTTGTGTAGATAAATAAATGTACATACTTTCAGGTAAAATACAGTTTACCATGAAATATGTCAACAAACCGTGATTGTATGTTTAACCAAAAATGGAGAGAACAAATGGCTGTGATGCATTCCCCACCTGGTTTCTTTCTTCCCATGATAAATAAGCTTAAACAAAAACAATAGTGTAAATTAATTTTTTTTAAATACAGATAAAGTAGTGTTTAAAGAGTTGTTTTCCCCCACGCCATGATACCCCTAGTTTGTCTCTTCTCATGATAAAAGCCAAATGACACAAGATAACATCCCGTGGGAAATGAGGGGAAAAAAATCTCAGTTAAGCATATGTATTATACAAGGTACATTCGTATTGCCACACTACAGAATTAAGTAATTAACAAAAACATTTTTTAAGTGTGCTACATTAAAACCATTTGTGCTGAAATATTTATATATGAAGTATGTGTGATTGTACATAAACAGTGTTGCTTTTGTAAATACATTTGTTGAAAGACTTAAATGTGTTGTATTTTCTTTCTTGTTCTCTTCTCAAATTTCAAGAGAAGGGAAGAAATTTCACGATTTGTAAAAGGACTCGATTTGTAAAAGGACTCGTACACATAGAAGGTTTTACATAAGCCCATTATTATTATTGCTCATATGTAATATATAGCACTATATTTGTAAGAATCCGAGCTTTCAGGCATCATAAGGCATGCAAACCCATCAAAATAAATATTTTTATTTGTCGGTGATAACAAGGGAATGTTTACAAATGGCGGGATATTCCCTCTGCTAGTCACGTGGTTAGAAGAGTATGGTGTGATTGGTGCTCGGTCAGACGGTTGAGAGATCACACACTCCCGTGCTCACCTAGCAGACTGCCCGGAAAATTAGCTGATTTATCGATAACAGATCATTTGGAAGGAAATCAATCACTGTATGTGGTGTAGGATAATCAGTCCTTTAGGTTTAAATAATGAATTTGGTGTTTGAGTCATTTTAATACTGTGGTATCTTGTGCCATCATGTCAAAACATTCTAGCTTGGAAGGTTTCCCTTTAACATAGACTGGTCCTATGTTCTATGTGCGCACCTATTATACATTAGACGTCAAGTGACCAGTCTGAGCGTGAACGCTACGTTATTTCTACATCGGTAATGTGACGTCAATCAAGATCAAAGTACGACTGGAATATGTAACCAGTCGAGTATATTTTACATAGTTTTGTTGGAAATTGACCTTAACATTAAATAGAGGTGTAACCAGCCTGTTAGACATATGATTTTATATTTCGTATACGTTTTTGTTCAGCAACCCTACAAATCCTATAGTGAAGGAATGGGGAAATTTACTAGTATAAATGCGTACGGTACGACGCGAATCAATTAAGACCACAATTTAATGGATTATTCCGGTGTAACTGGCCTTCTAGATATCGTAGATCAAGCTGTACACTCAGAGTCGAGACGGTCATCGGCCATTTTCTTATGACAAAAGGAAACGCATGTTTTGGTATCATTTAAAATCGTTGTTATCGCAAGTTTAGGTATTTGGCACTTTCCTTTAGGCCTACATCTAAAAGGCGATCACGACTGTCAGTAGAATATTGCGTAGAATAGATGGTTGAAGAGAGTAATATTTAATCTAGACAGGCTATTATTGAATTGATATAGTTACTTAGTTTAAACACATTTTTTTCACTATAAAAAAGGATTGGAAAATATTTACATCATATATGTGTAAATTTTTATAACATAACATAACATAACATAGAAGATATACATACAGCTGTACAGCAGTAAATATATATTTGTTAGATCTGCATTGCCATTTAGTAGAAGTGAAAAATAGTTACTTATATATAACGTACAATTCGTTAATGTTTCATTAATATAAATCCATTAATTAGTCTACTAGAAGTGCATATTAGGCTATGTGATCAATATTCCAGAGCACTTTCAATTTATCATAAACATTGGGTTAATGGTATCTCGGCGGCTGTACATTGGAGTAAGCCTACTGTGTCTGGAACATATTTTAAATAGTAAATTACACGCTATTTAGTATTTGAAATTTCTTAATCGTACTTTTACCTTTTTATTTGTTGCCAGTCGGCTCCATGTGTGGCACGCATGCCAGACCGGTATGCACTAAGACTGACCAAGGTCAGGTAAGTGACATCATCTATGTCTGTATGTTTAAAGAGGTTTTTAAGTGTTTGCATGTCTACCACTATTAACAGAGGTGTTGCTTTCGAAATTTTAGTGTAGGCTACACATTATTATCATGGAATCGTAGTAGCCTACACCTACTCTACACGCTGGGTACAACCAAATAAGTAAACACTAACTATAGTAGCCTATAATACACGTAGTGATATGTTTTGCATAAATCCTAAGCAAATATTGAATTATTTCGCCGCAAAACAAACAGCATGGTTATGAAAAAAAAATCATTTACGTAAACTTACGATTGCATGGCGTCACTTTAAAAATAACCACCTGTAAGCCCTAAATGGTATGTTCGCGGTAATTCCGGAATATGACAAGAGGTCACAAGATATTTAAGCAGTCAACGTAGAATGCATGTGTGAAAACTACTATTACTTTTGCACGTAAAGGACAATGAAAGGGCCGTTCAGTATTGTTAGCCACTAAGAAGTTAAAATTGGTTAGACCGTCGGCCCGGATATAGTGGTAAATCGAAACACATGGTTCGAGACAAAAGTCATTAAACAATGGTACCGTGTTGTTCCCATGCTTGGCTCTCAGCAAGGATCAGTTATTAATGTGTTATGGTAGGTATCCCTGTTCTGATTGCTGCAGAATATTCAATGAGTTATATAGCTATAACCAACATCCGGCGGAAATCGTGCCTCGTTCAAGCGGGGACTGTGCATACAAAACGTGCAAGCCGTGAGCTGAGTGGAGGAATCTTGAACACGGCTATAAACCCCATATAAACCAGCCCCACTAACATTAAGAAAAACGTAAGCCTATAGTTCTAATGTGTGTAGGGCCTACTACATAGCCTACTGTTTATGAATAATTACGTTATTATCCTTGCAGTGCGTAAGCGTAAGCCTACAAAGGACTCCCGATGCAGAATCTGATGTCATCAAGAGTGAAGACTCTACAGTAAGTCGGACATAATTGGGTAATATTTCTGTAATACATTTTGGCACCTTCTACTATTTGTTAATACAAACAGGTAGCATATGTAATGGCAGTACTTCATCTTGCAAAACACGTAAAAAGCGGGACCACGCATCAACGTTCGCGAAAGTTACTTTTCTGACGCGACATCGATAGGATGCGCTGTTTGTACTGTAGCAATGCAGTTATCATCCTTGATCGCAGGTTTACTGAAACATTCAGTGCTACGGATGTTGTGGGTTTCCTCCTGCCCTAATCTGAAAAGCCGCGATATTTTAAGTGAAATAATATTGAAAGTGGCTCTAAACCCTAATTCAAAACAACAACAAAAGCATGTCAAAACCACTTAGAAATCACTATGAATTAATTAACCTACGAATTAAAGTTATTATTAAAATTTTATTGTAGAAGATAGACGTACACGTACACAATCCCTCTGAAGCTGAACATGTCGGCCAGATTGAAAAACATCCTGTCAAATTAAATGTGCTATTTGCTGCAAGCCAAAAATTTATATCATGTGTCTTGCTGGCTTTTACTATATACAGAGAAAGGGACGTACCGTTAATCCAGGCCGTTCTTTATTGCTAAATCACTATTAGTAGTATTAGTTTTGAACATTGTAGTATTAGTATTGAGTAATTTCTAGCATATTCATGGTTTTCGTGAAGAGTGTAGAATTAACCAAGTATAACTGTCATTAACTATTCTGATAATACATTCATTGTATTATTTTTACAGATCCATCCGGAATTATCTCGCCTATCTATGCTTCATGTAATCATCATATTCTTCTTCGAGTGTTTGGTTGTACTGATATTAACATATCAGTATAACATATGCATACAGGAGAGAAGAGTATGCCGAAAGAAGAGAGTTGTCAATGTTAAGCACCATGAACCTATGCCAGAGAACACAATGTGTGTGCTATACATGTAAACAAAAACAAAAGCAACATTTTTTAAAAGGAAAATTATAAATAAACATGATTAATGTGAAAATGTATGTGTCTGTGTGGTGTGAGAAGTGTGACTAACAAATCATGGCCATTTACACGTTTAATGTACCACTGCATTATCATGTCAATTAAAGCCTTTTATAGAATAAACATGTCTGTCTGTGCTATCACAGTAATATTGTAGAATTGCAGAAACACATTCATATGACTACACTCTGTATCATAGAATCTGCGTTATCCTACCTATCCTTAACAAAAAAAGAAATGTTATTTTATTACAGAGTTCCTCACAAGAACAGACTGCATATTTCAATATATATATTAGTAAAATGTCTAGCCCATATGCCAACATGGCTTTTCAAGTACTTAATACTGGGTTATCCTAAACAGTGCTCATGTATGGACAGTTTCGAGTAAAGCATTAAATCTGCGTGTAGATCACATCACCATTTTAATGGCGCCACATTCATGTGAGAATATACATATTGTTAATGGCACACAGAAACACATCCAAATCTGCAGAAAAGAACAAAATGTTAAAATCCTTAGACTGTCGATTATCAACTGGGGACGGGTTGTGCGCAGGTTTGAAGTTGCAGAAACCTATAACCGGAAGTGTTGCGTGTGTTTGGTTACAGCCAACAGGTGATACGTACTCTAAGGACGTGGATTCTGCTAAGAACCAGCAGTAGATCGTACATGATGAGGAGAAACACGGGTGACGTCACGTATGGATGATGGACAAAATACGGTCAGTGATCTGTGCAATCACTGTCACCGCCCAATCATCGTCTCTCGGAATATTGTCACGGGTTGGGTCACCCCGCAAGTCATTCTGAATTGGCCGCACTCTGCATGTCTTGGAGACCCGATACCCGTCATAGTTTTGACGTCAACTTACCGTCACGTATGGAGTAATTGCCCAAATACAGTGATGAGAAACAATACTATTTGGTGTGGTGTAACTAAAGTCCAAATAATTAACACAATAGAAAACTGCAGTTTGTTACCTTCTTAAATCCAATTCAAAATTTCATTTAGTCCAAATCAAGTTTCCTTTTTGGCTCAGTATATAATGGTGCATCAGAGAGCATGGCATTCAAGCTACGAGTCGACTAAAACATAAAAAGACAAATATACGAGATAAATTTTAATAGTGTAAAAATTACAAGGTTTTCTTCTATTTATTTTTTAATTCCCAGCTAAACTGGATTCTGTGTCCGATAGCTGATTTTTGTCTAAGTTATGTAGTACCAATAATATGAATATGTAATAAAATACTAATCCAATAAGATTCCATGCCTGTTACAAATTCACCCAATCAGGATGCATGTTTCAAAAGGCGCCATTATATTCTTCTTTGATATAGATGCTATAGATGGTATATCATTGGGTTTCTTTTTATCGGGATACAAATATGTTTGTAACATAAGGTGTACAATATAAAGGGAAACAAAATAACAACATAAGGCACATAATCTCCAGTGTCATGTTCCACAGAACAATCGTAGTGCTATGAAAGTCGTAACGATATGTATATGGAGTTACGACCTTCATAGCACTGCGATCGATCTGTGGAACAGGGAATGGCCGCTGAGATTTTAAAACGTTTTTGATTACGAACTCAATGATTAGTTCACAAATTCCCATATAAAATTTGAGCTTGAGAATGAAATCGTACTCAAAAAGTTCCGTAACCCTGGGCGCAGGATTTTTTTGAGAGTTGCTGGGTTCTAAAAAAATCGTTGGCATTGCTTGTATATGTTAAATATGCCTTTAATTTGTGCAATGTTTTGAGAGAAAAACCCCCATTAAAATCAATATTTTGATGTGGCTACAGAGATGGCCATTCTAATATTAATGATTTAAATACACTGTACTAGGATTATATGTATATAGATATCAAAATTGAAATAGTTATCTCAAGATGTATATAACATTGGAAATACCAAGACTTGTATTTCACTGCATTTCGCACACACAAAGAAAAACAAAATAATCTAAAGATTTTCATATAAAAAATACAATTCGATTAACACAAATACAAAATAATGCAAATTACAAAAGTTCCATTCAGTGTGATATTATTTTGTTCGTTTCATTCAGAGTACCCCTGTACAAAACCGTATAACTCTAAGATAACCTCATCTCCAATACTAACCATTGTGTAGACAGATTGGCTATGGCTAGAGTTAAGGATACCTTCGAGTTTCATAAAGGATGGCCCTGGCCACAATCGAAAAAGGGGCAGGTGGTAGCGCAGTGGTAGAACAGTTGGACTTCGGAGCCAAGGTTCAAGGTTCATATCCCGCCCTGGGGGCCCGGCATCAATGTTCGCGAAAGTTACCTTTCTGACGTGATATTGATAGGATGCGATGTCTGTAGAGTGGCA